>JBBPTH010000094.1:0-72186 GCA_038094055.1 Chalciporus sphaerocephalus | reverse complement strand
AAGTATGTCGATGTAGGCGGAGATGAACCGCTAAAAAACTTGGATGATGTTGACGCGTCCCTGTCTTCATCCATGCATGAGCCATCCAAGAACAGAACCCAGACAAACGAAACCCAGACTCACAAACAAAGACCATACCAAAAAGGACCCATGAAAAGAGAAAAAGCATACCCGGTGGGGGGAGAGGTGAAATTCGCAATAAAAGAACATCACACACCACCAGGAACTACTCACGTTCAAAACTTCAACTCCTCTGGCTCCCAAACCTCCGGAAAAGCATACCACATCGCCGGCAACTGTACCAACTTCACTCTCCCCTCCTCATCGTCCCTTTCCCATTCACACACTCCATAATCCAGCCACGCGTCCTGATACCGATGCGTCCCTGTCCTTTTTCGATACTCAAATCCCACTCTCTTGAGTGACTTGAGACCACGTGCAAAAAACGCGGCGCATTCCTCACGAACACCTCGCCATGATTCGAGGTCATCGTGTTCATCGTATTCAGGGAATTGGACGCAAAGACGGAGGTGACGGAGGGATGTCAGTGGAGCGAGGGCATCGAGGAATTCCTGCTGTGAGCGATAAAGGAGGGAAATGACGTGTCTAGTGTCAGCATCCTATTCATGATCGACACGCCATCAAAAAAAATATATATATGGGGCAAGCGGTGTTTTTTTTTTTTTACGGAGATCATGTTTCCAATAGAGAAAACAGGTGAAAGTCGGTAACGAGGCGTGGTATGAAGAAGGGGGAAAGAGTGGACGTACACAGGAAGATGCTGTCCTTCCATCGTGGTATCCGCACCGTTCAATTTCGAGAACTTCCAGATGGGGACAGTGAAGTGAAATAAGATGACATATGGTTGGCGTGAGTTTGTCCTCGATGATGATACGGAGATGCCGAAGAGGGCAATTGCTTGCGCCAATATCTGCCAGCACACGTTCGACTTCGGGTTGGGAAAGTGCGATCGGCCACCGAGGCAGGTCGACGATGGCCAAGATGGCGAGTCGTTCAAGCTTTGTGGTGTAGTTCAAAATACCCTGTAAACTGCAAGCATTCGAGATGGCGAAACTGGTAATGGAAGCGAGCTTGGCCAAATTTTCTGGATCGGAAATGACCTGCGGGTCAAGCACATGAAATTCATGTGATCTAATTTGAGGAAAGAGCAATCGAAAATCTCGCAAGAGGGGCATCTTCTTTAATACATCGAAGAGGCGGGGGCTGTAGGGCGCATTCGTCGCTGCGTTGAAAGAGAGGCTCAGCGTCGGATTTGGGGCGTGACCGTGAAGCACGAATGTCGTCAAACACGGCCAGTCGATAGTAGCGAGTCCTGTGAACGCGCAAAGATCACCTGATAACTCTAGGTGGGTGAGTGTAGGTGCATGCTGGCGTAAAAAGACGCCAGATGATCGTATTTCCCTGAAGCCGCGGAGGTTTGCCTGGGCTCTATATTTTCTTCTCCAGTCCCTCATAAAGTAGGAAATTTCTGCGAATTTTGGGTCTGTTGGGCCATCACCGATACGAAGTGTCTGACCAACAGGTGTGAGGTTAACCTTGCGCAAGGGTGCAGGATAGAACTGCATCAAACTCTGATCAATGGGGGTGTCGATGAGCGTAAAGGTGGTGAGAGATTGACATTGACCGAGCGTCTCATAGAGTGCCTGAGGAGGGAGAAAAGGTGTGCTCAGTGTGATTTTGGTGAGCTTTGGCATGCGACTGATAGCGTGGATGACCAGCTCCATGTGATAAGGACAGTAAACGCCTTCGCGATCGAGGTAGCCGTAGCGGATACGACCTGGCTCTGTCCATTCGTCATGCCAATCGAGTCGAAAATGCCTGGGAAGCAAAAGATCAGGAAGGCACGCACAAAAAATAAGCGCATGAAGGGATCGGCAGGCCTTATGTATGGCCACAAAGACTCTGGATAGAAGAGGAGACCCAAGTCTCTGTCAGTTTTGGATTTCTGTGGCCATCGAACGTCTGAAAAGAGGAAAGGGAGACAGGCCTCGCGGAAATGATGGGAGCTACTGGCAAGATTGAGGAGGGACTGTGGGACGGTGCCAGGCACTCTGCCAGCGAGGAGCTGGATGATGATGATATGAAGTATATCTGCGTTGAGAGACATACTCGAGCCGTCTGAGGATGATTCCAGGCTGAAAGAGAGGGTCGTTGGGCGCGTGTAGGAGCGAGTATGGGTCTGAGGTCAGCGTCTGGAATGATGACGGGGTGGGAAGCGAGGCGGTGGGTAAGGATTGGGGGTAACGTACGTGCTGGCTGAATTGGAAGGGAAGTGGGATATCGCAAGGGTTCAGTGGCCGCATCTGAATCTGGTCGGGGGTAAATATGGACCAGTGCAGGCAGCGACCGTCGAGGCAGAGTTCCAGGTCAACCTCGCCTTGCGCTGTCGATCAAATTCAATTCACAGCCGGCGATCTAGACTCACCCAGACCTCGAACCCTCCTCCGCCGCACACCGTTACTATTACGATATTACTATTACGACTACTCTATCACACTCATCCGACCATCACTGTATCGCATGCATCTCAGCTCAGCTCATGGTATCGTCATGTCCTCGCAATGTACCGTAAATCAATCTTCCATTCAACCTACACATCTATACTTCATCACAGGTCATTCACTGCGCGTACTTCTCTGTCCACTCCCGGCTAACCCTCTGCGCATCCTTCTCGTTCTCCTTGTAATGCTTCGCAACATCCGTCGCTAGCGGGTCATCCGGATTCGGCGCACTCAGCAACGCCTGTATTGACAGCAGCACAGTCCGAATTTGAAGAGCCGGCGACCACTTATCTGTCACACAATAGGCCACGTTGCAGCCCGCATTCCCAAATAAATCAACACGCTCACCCTTGAGGATATCCAAGCAGATGCGCCCAAGTTTATCTATAGCGAACACGCCCGATGTGCAATACCGCCATCAGGCATTATATGAGCACCCGGAAAATAAAGAACGCCACACCACCCCCTTGGTAATGTAGCACGCGCCCACGCCGGGCGAGGCACTCACCGATATTGGGATGGTATATCTTTGTCAGGAACCGTACTTTCGGTGGACTCATGGGGTACTCCTCGGGAAGGAAGAGTTCGAGATTGAATACGCCATCTACACCGCAGCAATCAGTCTGAGTAAACTCGTCCTAGCTATCGTGGACTGTGATAACGCACTTTGGAAGGGGCTGCCATCAGGTCCTTGGATCGTGACATCAAAGTAGCGCAGGTTGTCTTCGTGAGGTGCGGCTGTAATCCCGGGAGCGGGGTCTGCAACGAGGCGTTCGGTTTCCTAGGGACATTCATTGGTGCAGCAGGCGAGTGCACGAGGTCAGCGGCGCTGTGGGCACGACACGGACATGTCCAATCCATTTACCTTGATGATTCGCTAGATTGACACAGCACGGACATCAGTTGATCAATATCTGCTCGTCAGATGGATCATACCTTTGGCAACGCCATATCGTACGAGGTCGAGTATAAGTTGCTGACAGGGCAACTGCCGCGAAAGATCCTTACAGACACTTCCGATTCCCGACAGGTATTGACAGCCAATATTCTCACGCCTGCTAATGAGTGGCTCTGATCAACATCATCATGGCCAACGATGACGACGTAGGTACAGAGCAGCGTACGACATGCACCCAACTGACCGTGTCGATGTCTAGAAAAATAACGACGACTGGGTCAAACTCACCAGCTCAGACGGGTACTCTTTTCTCGTCAAGCGGAGTGTCGCTATGATGAGTGGAACACTCAAGAACATGCTTAGCGTCGACAGTGAGTTTATTCCTTCATTCCTATCAATGAAACACATCATCTCATACGATGCATTACTCGCTGTCGTACACTACTGCGGACCTACCAAATAGGTAGCTTCAAAGAAGCCCTCGCCAACACCTGTCCAATCAGCGAACGGTGAGTCATCCTTTCCATTTTTTAATTAACACCATCATCGTCCATCTTACGGCGATCCCCTTCGTCTCGGTTCATTGCTCATCTCCTACCTTCTTCGGGTCTACCATCGCAGCGCACCCGTCGTCGAAAAAGTCTGTGAATACATGTCTTTCAAAGCCCACTACGAAGGCGCGGGTGCAAAAGAAGACGTTCCCATTAACGAACTCGCGGAACGTATCCCACCAGAGGTCGCACTTGAACTGTAAGTTAGCTTAACCGAAGTACCTACCTAAAATGTCTCAACGCCGATCTTTCGTTTCTCCCCTTCTTTTTTTTTAACCCCTCGAATTTTAAATTGGATGTGTACTCTCACTCTTCCCAACCCTTTTGAATTCGCTTCCATTTCTCTGACTATTCTAGCCTTTTGGCCGCGGACTATCTGGAAGGTAATGTGTTTCAGAACTTTGTCATTTTCAAATTCGATCGTGCGGGATATGCTCATGCTATTGCCTTTGTGCATTTTTGCTTTCGGTTCCAGTGTAATTAACGGCGTACTCGGTGTGTATATGCGCCAGCTTGCCAGTGACTGGGTCCTTGGCTCTGTGCCTTTCGTGCATTCAGTGGATCTGTGAGTGTGCGTCGCGGAGGCCCTCTGTACACGTTCTTCCCATCAGACTTCCCGATGTATCTGAATTTGATACACACTCTGCATATATAACGACAGTCAACCAGAGGTTTGGTCCTTCTACCAGATCTCGTACTCTAGCTGTGTATATGATCTCTTGGAAAAAAAATCTGGGTCACATTTACAGTACCATCTCTGACGTCTCCGAGATCGCCTCCAGGGTGCATGACAAGTTGAAGATCGAGCTCACTTCATCGGCTAAACACATCCTTCCCCGGAAGTACTGCCGAAACATGGCGCCTACGACGCTCGAATCATCACCGTAAATACTACATCAAACCGACTTTGATGAAGCACTCGCTTCAATAGGAATGTCTCAAGGCGTAATCTAACAATGCACATGGGATATCGTTGTCGGTTCTCACCCCTGATCATCGTCTCCAGCATTCAACAGTGAATTTGGGGTGGGTATAAACCTGTTACACGCTCAGGGTACAATCACCGGTATATCCACTGAGTCTCTGTGCTGCCGCGATAACATGAATACCAAGGTGTCTATCCGAACGCAAGCGATGAAAAAATTAGAGCACGGATAGGAATAAGGGGAACGCCTTTTTCTGGTTTCGTTTCCCCGTATCCGAGTCAGCCCCTCTTTTTGTGAGTACCTGCTATCACTATGCTTAAGGAGAGCATTGATTGTGCGCGATACGAAGGACGGACTCGGTTCATCAGTGAGGCTAAAAAAGGACGTTGGCGGAGTACCGGAGCTCCCTTGGTCGATTGATTTCCGCGAGTTTAGATGACAATCACTGAGTTGAAGTTACTGGCACGAATGGACAATCTGACACGAATTTAAATTATAGATGCTTTACATCTTATCAAAAAGTGACTACTTCCTGGCGGCCTCGTGGTCAGATAGGTATATCGGCGGATGACAATCACAGCTCGGCGCAAATTAAATACCAAGGTTCGTTCAGGCAGCTCCTGTGGCAGCGGACAGTGGCAGTAGAGGCTCCGGAATCTGAAGTCATCATTTCATCGGACCCCCCATCAGACTCAGGGCAAAGTGGAACTACAGACTCGGAGCGGATTACCGTCGTATTAATAGGTGTCTGGTGGGAGGCATCTTCATCATTATATTGCTATGTAGTAATTCGGTGCGCGTGCACAAGACTTACAAGACAGGTTGTCCGAGGTCATATATCTGCTGACTATGGGTCCCTGCTTTCATAGAGGGGTTGACAATTGAATAGGAGGATCGTCTTTCTCTGTTGGCACTTACAGTTTGAGCCAAGCAACTTGCCTATTTGGATGGGAGTCTGGGCACCGGACTTTCATCCCCTTGTCTTGTCTTGTCAACCCCACCGTCTACGCCGGAAACTTGCTATGCCAAGTGCACGCGACTTGGCATACTTGGCTTGCTCGGTCCAAGACTAATGTAGCCGGTTCGACGTTCGACGTTTGGACTTGGTGAGACGAATGGAAGTCGGAATTTGTTACATATGAGACTTGGTCGTTCCCCTGACTCTGACTCATGTCCGTGATGCAGCCAGTGATGTTGACCCAGATCACTGGTAATCACGGGCATCGCAGGTGTGAGAACACACAGAAGGAGGAGACCTGTAATAGAACCATCGCAAAAAAATGGGGACACTTCATAAAATCCGGCGGGCTTTGTTCATGCCAAGTCTCGATCAGGGAATATTCGAAAAAAAAAAAAAACACGATTTGCATGACTCACTTGAAGAACTGGAACGGGAGTCAATTGATCAGCAGTTCAAGGAAAACCTAAAAAAGGTTCAAGAACCCGGGGAAGTGGTTAGAGAATTATTGGATTGTGAAAAGACGGAAATTATGTACACGGAAAAGGGGGATCATGGCGACGAGTTGAGTCGCTGGTAATGATCCCATATGGAGTGCAGGATTCAGATAAGCAGTATCATCACATATATCTTTCATTCTACATGTGCTGTTGAGAAGAAATCATTAATTAGGAATAACAGACAACTTACATGACAAAGCTGGGATGACACTGACGGACTTCGGGTGCTCAATATCAATGGGCACGACTTGTCCCGTCGACGCCAAGGTCCTTTCGAACTTATTTTTCAGATCAATACTGCTAAGTACACTGGGCAGACGAGATCTCTACAAAGAGGTACCTTTGAGATGAGGCATTCTTCCAGAACAAAAGACGCACATAAGCATTCTGGTGATGGAAACCATAAGACATGAATGTTTGGAGCGTGAGTAGTACAAACTCTATGTTTACATATGAAGCCAGAAACGACAACGAAAAAAAAGCCATTGATGCGGTCAGTCCCAAAACTCAATTGGCGCTCTAAACTTGGGCTCCACCAGCAGATACGCTTTGAAGAGAAAGAAACTACTTTCGGTTGAACAGAGAACTCTGCATCAGCGTGTTCGTCTGGATTACGAATTTGCGGTGGGTTCGAGCGATAAGAAACTGCATCTTCGATATTAGCTCACCGGTACCGCTCGTTAGACCAGTCGAACACGACAGCTACGTAGTCACAGTTACGTAGTCACGGTTAGATTTTCGCCGAGTGGAAGCCGTGTTGCTAGTGCGCTGTATTGTAGTTGAGGGTGCTGTTGGATCTTCCTGGAAGAAATCCAGATCGGCATTGACTGGTAACTTGAAGAGTTTGGAATGTATTTCGTTTGGGTGCTTGCTGTCTTGTTTACACAGGAAATAATTCAGATAAATGAAAGCCCGAGTGCAATGAAATATCACAGACGGTCAATGATCACCTCAGGCCTAGGTTGATGGGTTGACTCGGACGATTCTTGGTGTTTGAGGGGACCAACGAGACGCCGTATTCCTTTCTGCAGGCACCAGACCAACACTAGTACTGACCCATCACTCGAGACACTTGCCACGCGCAACGAATCTGGCGAAATGTCCAATCCAGTGACCATCCGCCCGTGACGCACTGTCGATTCGACTTTGACCTGCTCATGAGTCGCCGCGTTCCAAGTCCTCACCTTCCCTTCAACCTCGCCACCAACGATCCACCTCCCATCCAGAGATGCGATGACCACATTGACTGCTACACCGACCTTCATCGGTGAGTATATCTCCTGGCCATCCACATTCCACACTCTGATGGTTTTCTGGTCCTTGCACTGTGTGCTAGCTATGTGTTGCCCGTCAGGAAGAAACGTCAACGACCAAACCAGTCCTTTATGTCCCTCAATATGGCACAAGACATCTAATTCGGACAACCTGAAGTTAGCAATCGTGCCAGTCGTACCAGAAGCACACTTTTTCTCCCTCTAGGCTTCAAGGCCCCGCATTTCTGCGATTTCTGTGAATTGAAGTATGAAACTTGGAATTCAGAAGTAGCCCGTGATCCTGCTCACCATCCGACTGTTTGAGAATGAACCTGATAGCCATGTACTACAAGAACATGATCATGACTAACAGGATGATTAGCCGCTCACTCGCTTTCAATCACGCTAGACAGCACGCGTTTAAAGTTCCATATTACTACACGGCCACAGTATCACACAGCTGCCATGTAGTGCCTGATATCGTTTCCCAGGTCTACACGGTGGGGCGGAGAGGATATAGGAAGTATTGTACATGTCAGTGTCGCTATACACGGAGCTGTCGTGATCGTCAACTCGAGCAAGTACTCCCAAGTTTGACACCCTCATCCTTATCCGTCATCGGACCTCAACAAGGCTGAAGTCGCTGAATTAGCTTCTCGAATTCGTTCCCTTACTCCTGTTTCTGATCCAGAGAAGAGGACACAAGATCTGATCATCACTCTTCGAGACTCGGATATGTGGTCTTTAGTCGTTTCCCCCATCTCAGAGATCTTGAGACAGCTCCAGCCAGTCGGATCTCGTATCTGGTGGTATACCACCACCGAGTTTTATGTCTGGCACTGCAAGGCCTCCAAGTGGCACAGGTAAAGGACCTGCCGCAATTTGCAGGCCTCCGAGCGACAGCCACTTTGACAAGTTTTCACACGTCGAGGGATAGGAGTCCACCCGCGAACACGACGTAGGCAGCTGGGCGTGTAACGCTCAAGAATTTATTCTGAGTGGTCTCTTACACACGTCCGTTCGTGAGACACGCTGGGATCAGTAAAGAAATGAAACACAAGTTACTTACTCATACACTTAGACCAAGACCATATCCTTGGCACGCCCCACCCTATATCACCTATCCTTAGATCCCCTCCCCCTCCCCTCCATCTCCCTATTCCCCCATACTGCACTTACGCAGCCTCATACCTCATTCTCGTCGTCACCTTCCTCTCTCTTACAACCCTCTCCATTCTTTCCACCCTTTCCACTCTTTCCACCGAATCTGCATCGTCGCTGTCGTCTTCATCATCGTCTTCCAAGGTTCTGCGAATGAGATCTTCCATGCGCACGGTTTCGAGTTCCCCGGAACTGCGTCGTCGCATAGATGGAGCCGGAATGACCGGATACGTGCCTTCGTCGGCAGGTTGGAACATAGGGAGACGTTCATTCAAGAGATCGGAACGACGACTGGTATACGAAATGACAATATTAGATGACGAGAAAGAAAATCAGAGAAAGAGAGAGGTCACTGACGCGTCCGCGAAGCTACGAATATAGTTTCGCATTTGTGCACTTCCATGAGCAGTGAGTAAGTCAGGTCCTCCGCGGTCCTCCATCGGAATAGCAGTCAACTCGGATGCGTTCTCGGCTTCCTCTCTGCATCCAAGCGTCAATAGTCATTCGATTGAGAATGGCAATTATTCTCAGAGAGAGACAAAATGATTCTGGGCGCACCTCAGAAGTTGGAATACTCTCTGCATCTTCCCGACTGCAAGAATCTTATTCTTGATTTCTTGTTTCCTTGCCACAAGTTCTCGTGGTGGCAACGCCACTTCAAGCCTTCCATCTTCGTCGTCATCCGTGTCCTCGAGCTCTTCAGGGCTACATGTCGCAAGAATTGCAAGCAACATCTCCGTGATCTTCGCACCCACGAACGGTAGACTCCATGTAAATCCATCCATGAAATTTGGTAGCCAGTATGGATGGCTGCTCGAATTGAACTGCCGGATGGTAATGTTCTTGTTCGCGTATTTGATTACGGCTGCTCGATTGTGGTAGACATCGAGATAGTTGGGTGCACTAAAGACGGTGATTACGGAGGGAAATCTTTTGGTCGGTGTTTTGCGGTACATCATGTATCTAAGGCGTATGTGGGATTTAGTCAATAAGAAGGGAAGGAAACCAAATAGAGAGAGATACCCTGCGTCTTGGGCTTCATGCCCTCGAACGATCCCGAGGAGGTTGTTTCGGTCTAGGAACTTGCAGGCTGCTTCATACCTGATTGCACAACCATTATCATTGTCTTAGTTCTAAACAGAGTCGAGAATCGGAAAGACATACGTGTAAAAAAACGAACAACCCCTCGTTGCGTTGTGCTCGAATGACGTTCCCGGTGGCAATGGAGGACCATGAGCTGAGGGTTCGTGTTCATATCCAAAATTCGCCGCGGGGTCCGACCATAGTAAATCACACAGCAACCCACTAGACCCCGGTTCATGGAAACGATCAAGCTGTAGATGAGATCCATCAATCGGTCATCCCTCCAATATCCAATAGAGAGATACAAATCATGAGATGCACGCAGCCGTCGAATATCATCCAATGTAATGAGTTCCGGTGATAGCCCTCCGTGAACGCAAAAGAACCGATTATCGACGAGCGCAGCGACGGGTAGAGCATTGAAGGATTCTAGGCATGCATCATAGACTTCTTGAGAGTATTTGTGGAGGCCTGTGCGATGGGAGTAATATACGCATCACGTTGAGCGAGTGGAAACCCTGGACCCTTGGCGAGAATGGAGCGTACATTCGCGCTTGAACGTGAAATATTCTGTAAGATGTCGGCATTCGTGGTTACCCCTCAGGAGTGTAATGTCTCTGGGTCGTTGAATCTTGAGCGCGTAGAGGTATAGTAAGCATTCGATGCCAAAATTTCCGCGATCAACGTAGTCACCCAAGAACAGGTATGAGTTTTCCGAAAAGCTTCCTCCAATTTCGAACAATTTCATAAGGTCGTACTACCAGCGTTCGAGAGTCGAAGATGACCCTCGTTCAATCGGCATGTACTCCATAGGATGTGAAAACTCACATATTGTCCATGTATATCACCGCATACTAGACGAGTTCAGAATGAACACAGGAACATGACTCGTGCCGATAGAGGTCCAAGTCGAAAAGGACATGTACTCACTTGTTACTGGACTCTCCACGTTGACCATGTTTGGTTCCCGCGATAAGATCGATATTGCTTGGTTGAGGATATACAATGCTTGTTTCTCTGTCAACCTTCCCTCTTTGAAGAAATGCAGCTTCATGAACTCGGCATTAGGCACCATATACTTCTCCCCGGACGGACCATACTCCCTGACAAAGAGTTGCTCATCTGTTGGCTTCCAACCCGTTGGCTGTGGAACCTGTATATACCAAAATGTAATAGAAGACAGTGGTCAATGATGCTGCGATCGTCCTATAGAGTTGATCGTAGTGGGTGGATGTAGGGTAATGATGAGAGACTGACATTTGGTATCGCTCGTTCTTTTAAACTTACACCGGACCCGATAGAGCTCCACTGGACTGTTCCACCTGGAAAAACGGGATCGTTGTCGTTGTCGATAGGTGGACCGTACGGTGATGGGTTTGGGTGGTTGTGTGGGAGGGTGTGATAGTATTCCTGGTTGGACGCCATGGATAGGTCAAGCTGATAGTGGTGGGTATCTAAGTTTGCTGTTGGTCGTGGTAGGGTATTTGAGGTAGTATGCTGGTATCGTCCGCTGAGTTGATGGCGAATTACAAAAAAGCGCTCGTATACGAGTCGAGTCGGATGTTGTCAGTCGGTGTTGCTGGATTGCCGGCAAGTTGGACTACAGGATCACAAATTTAAACTCGCACACATACTGCTTGGAATCAGACGGTCCAACGTCGCTGTGCTAACAGCAGGGTACCCTGACCATGTCTTTTCGCCGTGCAGGAAGTGCTAAGAGTTTCCCATAATGATTTAATTCGGATAGTCCGAACGTTCGAATTCAAGTCAGTCAATCGGGCAGCCGTTGATTTCTGTGAATCAACATTCATATATTCATCTATGACCTTGGATCGCGTCTCTCGTCGTGCCTACTCTTGAAACCAGCCTAATGCGCGGTGAGTGTTCCGTAGACGATGTCCACTAGTTCAATTTGCATTCAGAACACGTCTATATTTCGCCTGTCTGTTGAGAAGATCTCCTTTCTTTAAGCTCCCCTGCTCTGTGCTCCATGTAACAACCCCAATCTCCCGCTCTTCGTCTCGCTCAAGAGATACATTTCATATGGCACCACGTCAGTGGCCTCCTGGACGCTTGCAAATGCCTTCACAGCTTTTCCCAACCAACTGTGATCCTGAACATAGCTTGGACAACATGCTTTCTGAACCAAAAATCCACGTGTTGGTTACATTATTTTCCCGGACCTATATCTGTCAATTGATGGTGACGAATAAAATCTAGGGGTGTTCCCGAACATGGGCTCCTGCGAAAAGGGAGAAGATAACACACCGTGTTGAAGGACATATAACTCGGAAGAAGTCCTTGTCGGGTTGGAATTCACTACAGAGGTTGACCATTTGTGGCCTCATCAAATACGAATACTCACTTCTCGTGGTGCTTATTTCTAACCCCATTGGCAACGCAAGGAAAGTCACCGCTGGTCCCGAAGAAGAGGAAAGTGTTTACTCTTGATGAAATACGACCCGTCGTGGCGGTTTTCGTTCTGGGCTGTTGCGCAAGAATACGACGTACTCTATGTCACGAACAACCGATTCCTGACGTCGTTTCCCGGAGGACTATGGCGGCGATCTACGTCAAATCGATAGTCCCGACTGTATGATCGAATGAACCGAGGTCTCAAAAACTTCTTCGATGCAATCCGGTGATTAAAGAGAGAGAATCGCGCATAGCGAACGCCCGCACAGACTCCCGCCACGTTCTTCAGCAATGTTGCACATGACCAGATTTCTCTCTCCCAGGGGTCATAGCGGACGGCGCCAACAGGGATCTGAGGCTGACACCCGAGTCCGCCATTTGACCAAAATTCGCACATTTCCATAGGCGGCTAGAATCAGTCCCAAGTACCTGAGGATCAGAAGATATTCCTCTGGATTGTCTTTCTTTCGGTGAGACTGCTGCTAGTAAAACACTACTCGGGAATTTTTATTCCAGACGAAGCTTGGGGGACTCAAACCGCGTATCTCTGAACAGGACTTGCTACGGGTCTCAACATATGTCGACCAATCAACCCCTGCGCATGAGTTGAATGTGAGCTTACCAGTCTGAATCACGTGTACGATACTACATACTAGTATCTCCGCCACGCTCGTCACAGAGGTTGATAGTTCTTCTTGTACCCGTGCGTCGTAGTTGCCTCTAGAGCGTAGTCCGGTTATGCTTGTCCGCTCGTCTTCCCACCGTCGACCATAGCGGGCTTCCACGTTAGTCCTTAAGGATGATGCAGTCACGGTCTCAATTTGTCCGCCTCTACGCTGTCCTCTCTCGCCGCGTTCACCATATCCTTCCTCCTCAATCTCTTAACTTGACTCGGACGTGTTGGTAGCCGCCACGTCGTGCATTCTTGACTTGCATATTGGACTCTCTTGATGATCTCTTCAACTATTCATCGAGGCGCTGGCTGTAAGTCTTATACATCTTGTTCTTTAGCGTATATATCTAAATCGTACTCCCGTACATCCAGTGTTAACAATGATCTGCGCCTCGGAGAGCGCAGACGTGAGTTCGATGTCGACGAGCTTCGCCGACTTGCAGCGCAGTCTGTTGGTCGGACGTCTCGAGATATCAACAAATTTGTGAAGCTCGCCGATGGCAGTTTCAATCGGACTTTCCTTATCACCATGCATGACGGCTTCGAGATGGTAGCCCGCGTCCCGTACCCCGTCACGGTCCCCAAGTTCGACGCTATCGCTAGTGAAGTAGCCACAACGCGTTTCCTCCGTTCCTCCGGACTGCCTGTTCCTGAGACTTACAACTACTCTCCTTCGCCGGACAACGCTGCCAAGACCGAATATATTTTCATGGAGTTTTTGAGAGCTCAGCGACGTGTGCTGGAGCTGGAGGCACCGGATATCGTTTCGGTCTTGCGTCAACTTGCTCAACTGGAATCTTGCATGATGTCTATTCCTTTTCCGCCTTTCCTTTTGTTGAACTAATTGAGACGAAAGACGAAAGCCCTGAGACGACACTCGTAGCAGCAGCTCGCAAAGAAGTGGCGTACTTGAACAGTTCAGTCGACCACTACTACCATTCCAGCATGAAAGAAAGGAGGCTTACGAGTATAAGGAGCAGTCACCGTCAGACCACATCGAGAATCTCGAACGCTACTTTCTCATCGCATCCTCGCTCGTTCCCAACAACTCTGCCCTCCATCATTTCTGTATCCACCATCCCGATCTCCAGCCGAGCAGCGTCATTGTGTCGAGGTCGTCGAACTCTAACAGACTGGACACCGTGGGCCTACTTGACTGGCAACACGCCTCGATCCTACCCTCTATTCTCCTCGCTGGTATACCAGGTCGCTTGCAGAACTACGATGACCCGGTTTCGCAGGCTCTCATCCTACCCTCACTGCCGGCGAACATGGGCGATTTGGACGAATCCGAGCAGAACTACGCGATGGGACTTTACCACCGCCGTCTCGTCCACTTTTACTTCGTCAAGTGCACGGAGGAATGCAACAAGCTTCATCACGATGCGTTGTCGGACCTTGTGTGCATGTTCGTCTGCCGCCTTTTCCACCACGCCGGAGCCCCATGGGAGGGTGAGACTCACGCGCTGAAGGCTACGCTGATAGAGGCAACGGAGACATGGAAGGAGCTTACGGGGAAAGGTGTGCCGTGTCCGGTCGTGTTCGAACCCGAGGATCTACGCAAAACGAAGGCGTTGAGTGCAAAGCTGCAAGTAGCGGACGAGAATTTTGAGGGGTGTCGAGCCATGATTGGTTCCGAGACGGTGACCTGGGTGTCTAACGAACACTACGCAATGGCCAAGGCTCTTGCTGAGCTGCTAAACCTGAGGGTGTTGACAGAGGTCCCGGAGGAAATCGAAAATCCGGGTTAAAACTGAGGCGAAGACGTTCTTGGATGATATGGAATACATGTAATGAATCTATCAGATAGTCCACGGCGCTGTTACCTTAATTATTGCTATTCATGTCAGGTCAACCGCTCTTCAAATGGTCAGCCGCTAGTACCAAGTCGATGCTCCCTGCAAGTGCGGTTCACCGCGACCATAGGGGAGATGACCATAGGGGAGATGCTACACTTAGGCAAGAGGACATGGCGCGTAGGCACCATCGATTCAACTAGAATAGAACAATTAATCGACTGATGGCAGCGTATACCATCTAGCAGGTGTGGTCTTTCCCAATTGTTTCTTCAGTTCTGCATAGACCTCCTCAGGGGGTGGCTCCAGTGGCACACGAGCTCTGGGGGCGTTTGAAGCGAGTGCAAAGCAAATACACATCTCTCCATCTTTCACGTAGAATCGCAAACTAGCTTGATGATGTTGAAGCTTGGCTTTTCTGATGATGTACTTGGCCCAAACGCGACCAAGTCCTTCGCGTTTCTCGCATCCATTCGCGAGGGCTTGTGCCTCCAGGTCATTGTAGAAGCAGGCATAACCGAACCAACGATCCACGAGCATGGCGGGTACCTGTGAGTGGACAAACCTCAATTGCACTGGCAAGGGAGATTCTCAATAAACTGCGATTTAATTGGATCCCTTCTTATGTCAAGCTGACACGTGATCTACACAGTTAGCAAATTGCAGAATGCAAGCCTGAGGACCATCCACTACGGTCTGATTTCAAAGTTCACGATTTTGACACCGTAGGTCATTTTGTCTCTCTGCCATTGACATGCATGTCAATCTGCTCTACTCAAGTTTCAAGGAAGGGGCAAATGCCCAGCCCGCCGGGACTTGGATAGTTGGTAGTTGGATGTGGCGAGCCTGTACGATGCTAAAATCTCTCAGATGAGCTCATGTACTGGGAGTAGTATGCTACCTCACCGAGTCTTTCCCAATGAAAACCATAGCTTGCCGGTGCATACCCTGTGTTCGCAGCCATATGTCCTACCAGACAAACACTACAATACTCGAAAACCTACAAGACTATACTCCCCATTTTGTTCTCGCTCACTCATCCCCGGGTGTGTTCTCATCGAAGTGGCCTCCAACGCCATGAAGGAAGTAATTCCACGCACAGAGCCCAGGTCAGAGGAGTACGCAAAGCTTCGTGAGACGGTTGATGTTACTGAGCTTGCAAAATGGTATGAACTTCTGGAATATTGATGCGGTGCCAATATTGAACTCGCTGAGTTGATCCTCCTCGGAAATTGAGCACACTCACTGGCTTGCGTACTTCTGCTGCTAGTTCTCTGCCTTAGGGTCTCCTCATAGAATACATACCGTCACTGTGAACCTAGACTGCCCGCAGTCAAGACACGAGGTCCTCGTATCGTGGACTGGGGCAAACCGGTGATAGATAGATAGACCTGTGTGTTTCCCTTCGCCCGGGATCGAAGACAGACGAGCTCATCTCGAGAGGGTTGTAGTGGATGAGCCATGCTGTGAGCTGGATTCGCGAGTGGGTTTCGTTCGGCATTATTACAGACTATACAGCAACCAACAGCATTTTGTTCGCCTTGGGCTATACATAAACCTGCTTGACACCAAGCCAGCGAAAGACGTGTGCCTTGTATTGACCTGTCAATTTTTTAGCTCTTGACCACTACCACCACTGACTCACAGCACACTTCGTCAAATATGCTGTCGACTCGTGCTGTCTCACTGTCATCTCGATTGTCGCTCACATCAAAGGCTGTCATCGTTGCTGGTCGCCGTCAAGCTGCCCTCACCGCTGTACGCACCAGGAACTCAGTCCGATCCATCCAATCTGTCGCTCAGACAGACAGAGTGAGTCCATACTCACCTTTTCAATCACTACCGTCATATCCAACGCCATTCGTATGAATAGGATACCATTACCCGTCTTCTGTACTCCCTCGGTACCAAACGTGAAGTCGAGCGTCACCTTCGAATATTTTCTTCCTCCTCCCACCCGTCCCAGCCTGCAAAATTTGCTGTCATAAAAGTCGGTGGTGCTGTCCTCGATGACCTCGACGAGCTCGCTCTCAGTCTCAGTTTCCTCTATCGCCTCGGTCTATACCCAGTCGTCCTCCATGGTGCAGGACCTCAAATGAACGATATCCTCGAGGGTGAGGGCGTTAAGCCGGAGTACATCGATGGTATCAGGGTCACCGATTCGTCCTTCATTTCCGTACTTGCCATCCCAATAGTAAAAACAAACGACGTCAACCACATGTCGATGCCAAAACGCTTCAAATCGCTCGTCGAGTCTTCCTCGAAGAAAACCTCAAACTCGTCAACGCTCTCGAGAAACTCGGGACCCGTGCTCGTCCTATCACATCGGGTGTTTTCACTGCCACTGCACTCGATTCCGAAAAGTACGGGTTTGTTGGCAAGATCACACGAGTGGACAAGCGCCCCCTCGAGGCTTCCATCCGTGCTGGTGCTTTGCCTATTCTTTGCAGTCTTGCAGAGAGCAATGAGGGCCAGATTTTGAATGTCAATGCAGATGTTGCTGCTGGAGAGCTCGCCAAGGAGCTCGAGCCAATGAAGATCGTGTTCCTCAATGAAAAGGGTGGATTGTACCACGGTGTCACCGGAGAGAAGTTGGATGTCATCAACTTGGATGAGGTGCGTCGAGTGGTTCCCTCAGCATTGCTTGCTAATATCCACCAATGAAGAGGAATACGACCAGCTTATGAAAGAATCATGGGTCAAGTTCGGTACCAAGCTAAAGTTGCGCGAGTTCAAGGAACTTTTGGATGTCCTCCCTCGCTCTTCCTCTGTTGCTGTCATCTCCACTTCCAACCTTCAACGAGAGCTTTTCACTGATTCCGGTGCTGGAACTCTCATCCGTCGTGGATACAAGCTCCTCAAACATCACTCTTTGGAGAGCATCGGCAAGGATCGACTACGCCAGGTTATGTGCGAGCGTGACGAAGGCATTCGCTCTGGCAAAGAAAGCGTCGCTGGGGTCCTCGCCACACTCGAAAATGCCAAGGCCGGAGAATGGACTATCTACGCTGATGAACCTCTCGATGCAGTCGCTATCGTATCCCACCCAGAGGGACAGACTCCCGTGCTGACGAAGCTCCTTGCCTCTCGTTCTGGCGTTCTCAATGGCGTTCTTGATAACGTATGGAACTCTCTCAAGAAAGACCACCGGCAACTCGTGTGGACAGCATCCATATCCCCTCCCGTTGCACCTTCCCCTTCAACTATCCCGCATCCCTCTCAAGGTGAGGAAATTATGGATCGTTCATGGCACTTTGACCGTGCCGACGGATCCTTTACGCGTTCTGGTCGTTCCTTGTTCTGGTATGGCATCAGCGACGTAGGCGATGTGGAGCAGATGGTCAAGACTCTCGAACAGAGTGGTCGTGTATCACGAGCATACCTCCCTCTCGCGCTTGCCCGCGCTCAATTGGGCGGTGGGACGCCTGGCTCAGTCCGGAGCTTCTCTACGATGGCACATCGGCCCGGAGTTCCAGGTGCAAAACGGGGGTATGCTACTCATGCCTCTTCCACTCCTACGCCCTCCACGGAGCCAAAACGTGTTGCTCTTATAGGAGCACGAGGATATACCGGTCAAGCATTGACTTCGTTGTTGAACAACCATCCTCATCTCTCGCTCTCACATGTCTCTTCTCGTGTTCTCGAAGGCCACCCACTTGAGGGGTACACCAAGTCATCAATCTCGCATACCAATCTTTCCGTCGAAGATGTTGAGAGGATGGAAAAAGAAGGCGAAGTCAATGCGTGGGTGATGGCTCTCCCGAACGGAGTTTGCAAACCATTCGTGGATGCTGTCGACAAGGGCTCGAAGGAAAGGAAAGGCGAAGCGAGTGTAATTGTCGACTTGGGCGCTGATTATAGGTTCGAGAAGGATTGGACGTACGGATTACCTGGTGAGGGGTCGTTTTCTTCTCCCGTTGTGTTGTAATTGTGTGTTTTTGAATCAGTAATAACATCCTTTTCTTTTCCCTTTGGCTTTCGGTCCGATGGGCTTCTTTCGATGGCAATGTCAATGTCAATCGCGTAGAGCTGTATGGTCGTGATGGTATCCGCAAGTCCAAGAGGATTTCGAATCCAGGTTGTTATGCAACGTCGACTCAACTCCTTACTGCTCCCCTCCTCCCTTATCTCAGCCCACCTGCCTGGCCTACCGTCTTCGGTGTTTCCGGATACAGCGGTGCCGGAACTATCACCCAATCCGCCGAACCTGGTGTTCGTCCCATCACGCTTCCCAAAGTAACGCCGGAGAGCCTCAGCGGGGGTGTTCGTCCCTACTCTCTCACCGATCATATCCACGAGCGTGAAGCCGGGATCCATCTCTCCAAGCTCCTCCCATCTCCCGCCTCCTCTACCTCCACATCCCCAGACCCATCCAAACCCCTCGTCCAACTCGCCTTCATCCCCACCGTCGGCCCCTATTTCAGTGGTATACTCAGCACTCTTTCCTTCCCACTCAACACCACCTCTCTCACCGCTTCCACCATCACCTCTCTCTACACCACCTACTACCAAAACGAACGCCTGATTCGTGTACAAAAGGGCGTTCCGGGGTTGATCGATGTGGAGGGACAGCACGGATGGGTGGTGGGTGGAGTACAGTTGCACAGCGGGTTGGCGAGGGTGGTCGTGGTGGGTGGGTTGGATAATTTGTTGAAGGGTGCTGCGACGCAGTGTTTGCAGAATTTGAATTTGGCGCTTGGGTATGATGAGTATGCGGGGATTCCGGTGGATGGGAAGGAGTTGTAAGGTAGTGGGTAGTAGTACTTGATCGATGATGGATGATCATCGGGTTGGAATTTTTGGAATGTAGGGCCCGTGTATCGTTGGTATCTATGTAAATTAATACGTGTTATGCAGTCGCTCTCAGGGAGACAAGCTGAAGCGCGTCGTCTCGCAAATGTGCAGTCTGTTGGATCGTGTTAGAGTACGAGGAAGACTATGTGCACGCGTGGTAGCGAATACCAGTCGCGGTCCTCTGCCCGCTCCAGCTTGTGAAGAGAACCATGATGATCGCGATCAGAGGAAACGGAAGTCTTACAGCATCTGAATCATACGACGCGATCATGGTGCAATCTGCGGAAGGCCTTCAAGTTCTCACTGGTCACTCGACGGAGGCCTCCATGTGGATCTATTGTTTACGACGTTGTGAGCATGGTGTTGGGAGAAGTCCTGGGTACTAGAGGATACATCCCCGGAGTGCCAGTGCAACGGAATTTTCCTCGACCAACGGACTCAGACCATCACTAGCTAGTCTAGAACACGGCGCGGATATCCAAAGACCGGAACATAGGTGGATCCGAATGGATGGACAGCTTGGTGGTGGCGGCTGTGTGAGTGTCTCGCGCTGGACATTGTACTCAGAGTCTAACGGAGCCCGAGTTCGGTTTCTCCCAGGACCTTTCTTTTTCCGACCACAGTGGAACAGCGCATTGGAATAGACCATCCTCCGACCTCGTGCGCCCATACAATGCATCGCCTTGACTTGGACTCGGAGTCTGGGCATGCAGAAGGAGTTTGAAGTTCGTAACATACCCACTGTCCTTTCACACCGGGCAGGCGTGGTTAGAGCGTCGCCATCATTTTTGCGACAGGCTTGAGAAATATTGGACACTCAAGATCAAAATGGTATGTCTTCTTGCTCCATACACCACATGCATTCATTGGGGGCTGGGTGGCCAGGTCCATATCAGCTGTCATCCATTCATCATCATCATACATCTGGGACTCAATTGGTACGTAACTCGTCCTTTGATCCTCTCATGAGGTCCGCTAGGGTGTGGTTATAAAGGGAAAAACACACATACATATTTTGGGAAACCTGCACCAGCGTGTGGATTCGAGACATGTGCAGGGATTTGTCCCTTCTTCCGGGTGTTCCATAAGTCTGGTTTTGGCCGTCTACCGCTCGATGTCTCGGGCTTCCTTGGAGGACACGTGCAGAGCGGGATGGCTAACCGCTCAGTTGCCAAGAAGTACAGCTGACTGGACTCCAGGTTAGCACATGATGTATAGGGTTGCATACTGACCAGGATCGCTAAATCAACACAGTACTATGCACTAGATTACACTCGCATACCCCGCGACGTCAACCCCGATCTGTGGGGATTGACTGCTTTGCAAAAGGGGGAAAACGGATGGCATCAGTAATTGATCATGATCGTATCTCATTCGTGAATAATCTACACTTACGGCGTATTTTTTCAAGACTTTTTGTAGACATCGTGACTAATCGAGGGGTTTACTGAAGCTCATCACGTATGAAATGCAAACGATGGCGAATCTAGATTGCCCTGGACCTTAACTTTGATTCTAGATGCATTATTCTTGGATTTTCCGGGAGGTCGGCTCGTGGACTGCCTTGGCAGTTGGACCATGATGGGAACATTGACCCACTTCCACAACCTTGAGAAGATCGTGAGCGAGGTGAGCGAGCACTGAGGTCACAGTTGCTTGGCGGCGAGTTCATGCTCAGTGAATTCTATGGCTACTTTGATGGGCCGCTCTGCAACCTTCACCATGTATGTACGAAATATCCTGTTCCGCTTTACTTCCACCGCAAAGAAACCAGCATGGATTTTCCCGATCAACGTCTCCCTATTGGCTCTCACTGCCTTCTGTCAGGTACTGATCAACCGAGGCGGGGGTCACCAAAATAGATCAGAGGATCGACCTTTTATCCCCAAGTAGTCCAGTCTCGCCTCGATTTTTGCCCTAAAATCAACTTAACCAATGGCAGTGAATCTCCGGACCGATCTGTTATTCCAGTTCACCCCCGTTATGACAGGGGTTTTTATCTGTCATGGACGCAGTGCTGTGTCTCTTGATGATGAGGGATCACTTTGATCATGAGTACGTAGGATTTTTCCTTGCCACTCTCAAAATCCGCCTTCCACGGATGATTCTTTCTCTTCGTCGCACAGCTTGTTCCACGACACGAGGCACGGTTGGAAAGGAGACTGCCGATCATACGTTATGTCCGTCCAGACCCTGCTCTGGGAACCAATCATCAAGTCGGTAGTACCAAAAAATAGGAGGAAACCGTATGGGACACGCGCACACGTTGGTTCAACCTTGTCCTCGGTCTCCTCGTTCGTGTCTAGCTAATGAACTATAGTTTCAGCAGGAATGAGTAGCAACACTGCATGCAGGATCGAGATATATAAACCCTCCTGCCCATCCAGCTTTCCTCAAGCACTCCAGCACTCCAGCCTTCGAGTTCTTACCACTTACTCAGTTATCTAAATCCTCTCATCTTCTCATCACAATGCGCTTCTTCGCCGTTGCCTCTGTCCTTTTCGCCGTTGTTGTCAGCGCGTTCGCCATCCCCATGGCTGAGCGTCAGGCTACTCGGTCTGTGGCTTCCATCTTGACAGATTTGACTACCACCGTCACGCCTCTCGCCAACCAGTTGCTCTATGCTACCCCGGCGAATGCGACTCAGGCTAATTTGACCCCCATCATCGGCAACATCAACACGGCTGTGACTAGCGCAGTCAGCAACTTGAACAACCTCGTTGGCCAGCCCACCGATGTCATCATGGCCTCTGCCGATGGTACCACCATTCTCACAGCAGCTGAGATCGCTGCCATCCTCTCTGTTGTTGTCAACCTACGTGCAAATATATTGACCAGTTATGTGTTCCCCTGGAATTGACTTGAACTACTTGTAATACCTCATCTTCTACGCTGCTAACGCAGTCCTCCTCGTCGTTGATGCCGCCATCTACTCTATCATCTACGCGTTGTTGGCTACCCTCGGGTCGGTCTTTCTTTCACCCTCTTGTTGGACAACGCATCTGACCCTTTCTTTACGACCGTCGGTCAAGTGGTTTTCAGTCTGTTGGCCATTGTGCTCTCTTTGGTCGTTGGCCTTCTTACCCCCTTGCTCGTCCTCCTCGCCCCTGTCTTTTCTATCATCACCGCCTTGGGTCTTACTACTCTCCTCACCGAGCTCGTCGGCGGGCTCCTTAGCGGCTTGCTCTAAATTTTCGTTCGAACCTCGTAATATCCAAGCTGCTCTCCCAGTTGATAGCACACGAAGGGTTGGTGAAGTAGCGAGAATAGCGTTGAAACGAGGGTGTATACATTTCTTTCAAGGTTAGTTGTCGTTGTTAAAATGTAACTGGTCGAAATATCGGGAAAACTTGTATGATTCTTCATGCTGACGTTGCAATCTGTGTCCTGACAGCTATTGCGTAGTTAGACATCTGTGAGGAGGTTTTGCGGGTCACTCTAACATTAGTGTTGAGACTTTCTGGAGGTTTTGCAAGCTTTGTCGCACTTTGATTGGTTGGCGTAAACCTCCAACCAGCTCACAACTATACAATCCCTTTTACGCTGACCAACGAACGGTCAGGGGACTCCGCCAACCTGCAGACCTAGCGGTACCTGACTTGTTACGAACGAGTTACAGTTCCAACAACGTTCGGGATCAATATGTGACTTGACGTTCCCGCGAGCGTTGAACCCGCTCGCCAAACGATGATGAACTTGGAATTCCCGCGAGCGGCTTGCGTTCAACCACATCTTCGTTGAGGCGGTCCCTCCCGCCTTATGGCACAGTGATTTGAAATATAGTACGTTCAAAGCAACTATAAGCCCACTGACCTTTTGGGACCATGTTCCAGTCTCCAGGTACACTTATCCCGTTCTCCCACGCGGAAATGTGGGTCAAGTAAAGGACCTTATTATTTCTCTCCGCCGTTCTTCAGCGTATCACAGTCATTGGTGGGTTTGAAAGATCGCAGACGCTTCTATAAGACACTTTGATCATCAAAGCACCATTCCGATCCCTCCAATAGGACGCTCCTGAGTGCGAACTCCGCGGACGTGGGCATGAGGCGTGTCTCCTCATTCGCCTTTTTTTTCCAGACACTCCTTCCAATCATACACTGTCGTAAATGCCGCCAGAGGCGGCCAATGCGGCTATGCGCGTCTTGGTAGGACTCCTGAGTTACACCAAGGCACAGGTACGAGACTCACCACTGTGTTCCTTGCTCGCCTATGCCGGATTGTGTAGTGACTCTTTGATTCCTGGTAGTCCAAGTACAAATGACAGGAGACCACATCAATGGGTCTTGCACATCAAGCAGAAGCGATTGACGATGCACGATCAGGTTCATTTTACTTCTGACTGGCGAGTGTAGATCATTGGCCCACCTCCATGGTACTTGAACCCGATAAACTTCAAGCATGGAGTGACGCCACCCCAAGTTGAGGCACAAGGTACGACGATGTCCGTCTTCGGTGAATTATCAGGGCCTACCAGAATGGTGTCTAGAGTTCAAATCAAACATCTTACCCCTTGACCGGAGTGGGCGCGTGTGCTCTAAACTCTTCGGTCAGACGGGTACAGGATCGTACGCACCGTGACATATTTGGCGTCAACACCCCCTCATGCATAGGACGTGACCCTCATGAGCCAGAACGAGACCTATTCCTTCGCTTTTCGTCTCGATTTTGTAAATCTCACCCCTTCTACCTTCGACGCGGTCTTTCCGACAATGGTTGTGAGTAGACTTTTTGCTTTACACAAATCACGTTTAGCGTCAAACGAATATTAGGCACGGAATGTATGTGTTTGCTGTGAAGATATTGTCTGGAACATCAAGTGCCCTTTTGCTAAAGTATCCCTCTCTTCATTGGTTTATCAAGAATGAGAGTTCAGAATCTATCCATCTACCACGAAATGGTCAAGATGTCACAGTATATCTGCAATGGGCATTCTGATTATTTTGATCCGCACAAGACTCCACCAGGATGCATTGTTTAGATCTAATTCTGCAGCAGGACAGGCCTCTCTTAGCGGCTATGAATGATGGTCTCCACTATTTGGAGATTTCTGCACTCCACTCTGGCAGTGTTTGAGGACGGAGAATACATTATGATGGTGACAAGAACTTCCCACGTTATCTCTGTCCTTGGGTGATTGTATTGACATTTCTCCAAATTCATGGTACCTCGCACCTTGACTAGCAACTAATACTCTAATCTGAATGTCTTTCCCTTTCGTAGCTGGCTGAAACAATCGCAGGTTACGACACGCCGACGATTCGACGTGTCCTTGGTTCTCGGCCCAAGTTGTTCTTATTACCTCATCTACTGTCACAATCCTTTTGAAGTTGGCATACCATCACCTGTGTATTCCCCACCGCTGCAATCGGTGTCCTCTCTAGCTGGTGTGGTTAGCGTCGATGTGATCACAGACTCCGCTAGCTTGGTACCACCACTCTCATTGCACCTGACTCCTCGCAGTGGTCGTTAACGTGGGTTAGCACTTCCACTAGCCTCTCACCGCTTTGTATACCTTTCTCGCATCTGTCCTCTCCATAGTTAGCAGCCTAGGTTTTACCACACTTCTCGACCAGTTCCTTTATGGATTTCTCTATAAGTAGAATCAGGTGAAATTATATTACAGGTGTGCTGCTAGTAGGGTAAGAGAAGGAGGATGTCGTGAGCATAAGGTCTTCTTAGTGGTTCGGAGATTAGCTTTAATCAATTTATACGTGTACTTTTTTCTAGTAAATTTGCTACCAGTTTGTTTGACCCGCTGAGTATTTCTTGTACTCCGTAGTCATTTGTCATGTCGCTTCTGTGTCTCCTCACATCGTCTTTTTCTGTGCTATGTACAGCGTTCTTTTCCCATTCCATCTACTTATTGTTCTCTCTTTAACAGCATCCGGTGTCACAGTGTCTACCAACGGTAGTCCAGCCAAAATCGATATCAATTATAACAATAGGTGGCATGCCAAGGGCGGAATGAGTGAATAAGAAGTTCGAGTTACACTTACGTCTTGCGATACTCCGCCTCCAAGTCTTAGTATTCGAAAATGGACTTTCTGCACGGCGAGTTTCAAACATCCAGCACTCTCCGAGTCTTGACACGTCCAAATGCACAAGTGTCTATCTGTAGCGGAAATCGTCTCCAAAATTGCCGCCTGCTTGGGGGATCATGATGTGGGAGCGCAGAGGACAATGACGCTTCTCAACTTTGCTCTCGGTTCCAAACCGCCCACTGGAACTGCATTGAACTTTCTGTGGAATAAACTGCACTCACTCTAACCACTAATTTCTTCCATGCATGTAGATGTCGACAACCCCTTCGCAGTAGCTGTAACCTGCCGGAGCATCGTGAGTGACTTCGCGTTTTCTCGTTAGTGATGATTCAAAGTTTACGAGGGTTCGAAGTTTATAAAAAGACCATTGAATCCGCATGACTGCATTGCTTTCAGACGTACACGCGGCGTGTACGTTCACTAGGAGACCCCCACAGTTCCATTCACGTTTTGAGGGCTATATGTTGCGTATGTTCCTTAAATTTCCCTGTGAACCGCATGGTTTACCCTTACCGAATTCGAGGAACCTTGCTTCAAAGTGGAAGACAGACGACGATGAGTTCACAGCCCTCATCCGTAATCTTGCCGCGACGCGACCTCCTCTCCCTCCATCACGTAGGATCTTCATGACCATAGTTCAAAAGGATCTTTGTATCTTTCCTCGGTAAACAATTCCCGACCTTGAGGGCGTATGCTCTGCTAAGTCTCTCATAAAAGTCCGACCTCACAATTTCCAGTATGTGTGATATGCTGAAGAGCTCTCTTCTGTCTCCGTCCACCAACTCACCGGCACTAAAGCAATGAAACACTCAATGTAATTGAAAGTACTCAGCGTTCGGCTTCCTGGGAAAGAGAAAAAAGCACGCTTCCCCCGAGCCTTGTCAGTTTTGATCTCTGTGGCCTCGAGCTTGGCGGTATACTTGAGCTCTTGACCGACCTAAGAGTGTGTATCGAGTTTCTTGTTTCTGGTTGCGGGTGCGTAGGTTGAACAAACTTCACAGACCTCTTGGGATTGCTAGCCTTCCTAGGACTCGTCTTCGACACATCCACATCAGTCCCACTCTCTGCTGATGTTCTCAATTACTGGACCAATTACCAAGTCCACACTTTCAATCTTGGTGTATCGACGTGTTCGACAAACTTGAAGGATACGGGAACGATAACCGGTGTAATAGCACAACTTTTTCTGGCTTCTCTCTCTATCATAACTAACATGGCTCCGGAAAGTTCATCATGGAGGAATTAGTGGGAGATAGTCATGTCACCGACATAGCAATTTGCTGACACGAAAAGCGTGGTGAGCCGGAAGTCAATGAAACAGGTTGGTGAGTTACGGGAAGAGCTGCAGAATATGGGTTCCTTGGACGTCGGAACTGACAACGACGGAGGCGGGTGTTACTATCTACAGTATCAGTAGCGGCATGTATGAGCGGAAAAGCTCGGAGGGTTACATAAATCAGCAATGATACAAGACTTCGTGAGTATAGAGCGCGGACAGTGTAATGCCATTTGCGTAGTTTGAATCTTTCAGTTCTTGCGTTCGTCATTTGTTTTGTGTTCATCTCTGTCAACATCTCCGAGTCCGGGCTTCGATTGTCAACTCTCCATCTTGATGACCTTCCTGAAGCTGTAATATCGACCCGTGGCGATGGTACCCTGGCATGGTAGGGTGCAGCACATTGTTCACGATGGAATATCTTCAAGAACTGCTTCAAAATTACAGTGTCTGTAGTCTATAGACAACTTCATCTCAATGCGCCAATTTACCAAGAAATTTCTGAGGAAAAGATAACAGTGAACTACGTAATTGAAGCTTCTGCTTAAAGGCCGCCAAGGAGACCACCAAGAAGGCCGCTCAGCAAGCTCGTCAGCCCGAGACCGTCAATGATCGAGATCACGGGTGCGAGTAACGCAGTGACAGGTGCCAAAAGTCCGGCCACGAGAGAAGTAACGATAGTGAGGAGGCTGAACACCAAAGACCTGTGGGTAAGAAAGCGACCGCGTCAGTCAGGTCGACTCGGATTTACTGCAGGGGTTACATATGAAAGAACGACATACCCGACTTCAGTGACCAAACTAGTAACCAGAGTCAAAATGGTCGAGTCAACGGCCCCGAGAACCGAGTTGAGAGCGGTGAGGATGAGCTAAATATATCATTTAATCGTTTCATTATCTCCAATCTGAACTAAGACTCACGGTGGTGACTTCGGAGACGAGGTTGGCGATGTCAGTGACTGAGAGGAGAGTGGTACCGTCCGCAGAAGCCATGATCACCGACGTGGGCTGGCCAACGAGCAGATTCAAGTTCGTGGCAGCGGTCGTGATCCCAGTACCAATTCCATTGATGATCGGGGTCAATGTATCAACCGTCGCGTTATCGGGAGTCGCGTACAGGAGTTGGTTCGCGAGAGGCGTGACGGTGTTGCTGAGGTCAGCGAAGACGGAGGCAACAGAGGCAGGGGTCTGGATCTGACGCTCAGCTACAGCGACGGGGGAGGCAAAGACGCTGATGGCAGCGGTGAAGAAAGAGATGATGGAGAAGGCACGCATTGTAGAGCACAGAGCGAAGAAGTGTGGAAAGAACTCGAAGGTGACTGAGTCTTGGGGGATACTTGGAATGTGTGGAGGTCTTAAATACCTCGATAGCGGCGTCGTACTCGGAGACTTGGATGTCCGCGTCGGACTTGTCAGTCAGCTGCCTCTCTTGGATTCGCGCGGGCGAACTGATGACCAGGATCCATCTCTTCACAACATGCAATCACATACCTGAGATTGCGATGACAGTTCATGCTGGGAGTCTGACCACCTGTGCCAATTCTTGGGGTCCCCCTTTCTCCACGGAAGTTAACTTCGGTGCCCCTGTCCAGGTGGCTCACACCCACATCGTGCAAACACATACCTGAGACGGCGATTACAGCTCCTTCCGGGAGTCCGACTTGCGCCACGATGTGGTGAGGACTTACTCCACGGGAATGAACTAAAGATGCCAGCGCGTTTCGCATCAAATATCAGTGTCCCTGTTTGGGCGGCCATCAATGACCATCTTCACTCCCAGTTATAAGTTAAGAAAATCTGTCGATATGAATGTGATAATCATGGGACAAGGAACATCATGGCCACCTCTTCCGTGATCTGCGAAATGCAGGACAGCAAGCCACGTAAACAGGCACAAAAGCTGTGACGAAAAGAATTCGTGACTTATATCGGCGGAACGTTCGTGGTGCATGTGTATCAAGTTGGTTTTTTTGGGATGAAGGACACGAACAAGTCAGTAGTCGAAACTCTCATTTTAGGAGAATACATACGGATGCTATCATCATACTTTGCAATCCACGTCAGACGATGATTATCGGAGAGAACGGATGGATCACAGACAACGACTTAATCATTACTATGGATGTCATGGAGCTTCTTCAGGGAAAGACATGTGCCAGTGGCCTAGGGCAGCAAGAGAGGTAATAAGACCAGCATTTGCTCACGGAGGAAAAAAGTATTCTTCGGACTCGAGAAGCCATCTTCGGGATCACCCGTAATCGGCCGCCAAGTTCTAGTACTGAGAAACGAAATGAGAAATGGATGAATACCTCGTTCATTCGCAGCGAGTTCAAGTTCGTTATGCTGATAATTGTCTCAGAGCCTCACTGTCAGCGAGGATATATAGGATGTCGGTTTCACTGCTCGACGCGATTGTTGGCATTGAATCTCTAAGGAGATACCAAGTCTAACGGAGACGAAAAATCCAAAAACCTTATTTAAGACAAGTGGGAATGACATCAGTTTTGTATCTGCCCACCATGACCATGTCTGATCCGAACGTGCACATGGTCTACCCTCAGGCTGATCGTGCTCGAACTGAAGAGAACAGTCAACAGAGTCACAGGAGATGGCTTTCCTGACACGCTTGCTCTTCGGAACATTACAATAGTCGCTAACGCCATGGTTCGTTGTATATATCGAACACTGGCATCTAAGTACCAATACCAGTGCTAGTTGACTAGTGCTTACGAAAAAAAGAGATATTAGAACCACACCGAACCAGAGAAAACACAAATCCAGCGACGAAGCACACAGGAAATGTGCCTGTACCGACCTGGATCTCTCCCTAACCTTGTGGATAAAACATGCCGACTGTGTGACCAAAACGACATCAAATGATTACTCACCTGCACAAGTCCCACAAACAAAGAGATGACAATCTTTGTATGGAAATCAAGGTCTACCTCGGAATTCTAATTCCTGAGACATTTGCATTGCCGAGGATACTGACCCATCAGATGGCAAACATAGAGGGTATTTAGACGGCTGAAATCGCTTTAGACCCCCTTCGACAAAAAATATTTTATCGCAGTAATGCGCGGATTTTATGTGTCGCACAAAGGGGACGCTATGCCTTTTTCGATGGTAATACACAGAGACGATTCGAATTGATGTCGCATCAGTTTTGATGGGTACTTGCACACTCCGAACTACCGCCACAGGATATCCTTTCTTAGACGTCTAGAATCCCCCACCAACTCACGGAACACGGATGAATAGAACTCAGAAGTACCGTTTGTGGTACTGAATGTGTTTAACAATAGATCTGGAATGTGTTTAGGGTTCAAGTTGGCCGGGTAAAGGTTTTGAAACTTGATGCACATGGAGAGATGATGGTGTGCGTACCTGAGCTGCTAATGGGGCTATTTTCTTGCGCGGGGGAATCAGCCACATTCCTCCCAGTTCACATTCTTATTTCCAGGGGCATGTAAGAGGTGAAAATACGTTCTCAGGGTAACTTACCTCTTGACAGGTGTGCAAGTACTAGTTTTTATGGTTGTCTGAATAGGTCAACCAATAAGCCAAGCATCAGATTGTTGGGGCAAGTGTATTTATTGTGTATGATCATCAAGCGTGAGAAAGGCAGTCGAGATGCACAAGAAAAAGCCCAGGAACACAACGTATACATCAGTGTGAGACCAGGGAAGAGTCAAGGAAAGGTAGGTCTAGGCGATTACTTGTTGTTCACGATTGTTTCAGGGATTCCGTAGTACTGATGCCGACATGGTTCGCTCACTGTTCGGTCTTGCGAGATACCAGAGGCCAAGTGCGCGGTGACCGAGATAACGCCAGCATGGGCCAGGTTGGTCACACGGAGAGAAATTCACAGAATGCTTTAGCCGATGGTCCAGCGCTCAGCGCTCGTGCAGAAACCGAGATCTGCGTGAACGTCTTCTTACAACCACCGGTTCCTGGTGTTGCATCACTGGTACGTTTTCCCTCACGTTTTCTACGATCTTCCGTAACGCTCCTTACTTCCGTCAATCCTCTCGTGATGGTTCCTGGATATTCAACGTGTAGGACGAACTGTGGACTCCGGACTCCCTGACACAATAATCCCTTTTAGTTGAGAAGAAAGTAGTTTTCTTTGGCAGTGTGGGTAGCTGTGTCCACTTTCCAAATGCATTCAGTATGAGCACATTCCGAAGATGACAGACAACTTCGGAGTTTCGGATGTTCACTTTTTTTAGCCCCTCTTCTCTCCTCCCCAAATCTATGCAAGCTGATCTATGGAATCTACTCCGAAAGGTATTGGCACAGTCCTCGTCTTGCATATTTGTAACGACATTAATGTCATTTCAAAGTTTTTGTCTCGTCCAAGCTGCTGACCCTTTAAACTTGGATGCTGACTGCAGCTGATTCCGACGAAAGATTCTTGGATCTGACTATCCCATTCATGTTCCGTGGGGATAATGGAATGCTTTTCGGTGTTCTCCCTCAGTACTTACCGCATAAACCTCGTTGACTTACCTGGGGACGTGCCTAGATTTCCGCGCATCATGTACGTGTCAGTCATATCGCTCCTATGTATCTTTGACGGTTAACTCGAAACATGTGATGATGGGATCAACCGAGCCGACCTCGAGGTATGTCTTTTTCCGATGATGACCAGAGATCGCAAATCTTTATTTTCGTGTCTCTCTTTCCGAATTCATCACGCGCGCGTTCCGCCGACGTAGCCACGAAAGTCTTTGACCATTATTCAAGAAATGGCCGCCTTGTTCCTTGTCCCATACTTGTCACGCTCCTTCGCAGAATCTTTTCACTCGTTCAGATCCAATGACCACGGCGATTTATGGCCGCCAAATAGGAGACTAGATGTGCTTGTGCGAAATATGTTGACAATTCCAATTCATCGCCGTGGAGGAGATTGTTCCTGGAACTTGGCAAAGGTAGGTGGATTCTGGACATCCGTTTCGCCCGCGCGCATTCACAAGAGCAAACTGACAAGTCCGACGCGGACATCCAAGTCTCCGAGTACGACGCCGCTGTCGAGGTATTTAAGACCTCCACACATTCCAAGTATCCCCCAAGACTCAGTCACCTTCGAGTTCTTTCCACACTTCTTCGCTCTGTGCTCTACAATGCGTGCCTTCTCCATCATCTCTTTCTTCACCGCTGCCATCAGCGTCTTTGCCTCCCCCGTCGCTGTAGCTGAGCGTCAGATCCAGACCCCTGCCTCTGTTGCCTCCGTCTTCGCTGACCTCAGCAACACCGTCACGCCTCTCGCGAACCAACTCCTGTACGCGACTCCCGATAACGCGACGGTTGATACATTGACCCCGATCATCAATGGAATTGGTACTGGGATCACGACCGCTGCCACGAACTTGAATCTGCTCGTTGGCCAGCCCACGTCGGTGATCATGGCTTCTGCGGACGGTACCACTCTCCTCTCAGTCACTGACATCGCCAACCTCGTCTCCGAAGTCACCAACGTGAGTCTCAGTTCCATGTAACGTACCCATGGACGCAATTCATCAATATATCTAGCTCATCCTCACCGCTCTCAACTCGGTTCTCGGCGTCGTCGACTCGACCATCTTGACTCTAATCACCAGTTTGGTCACTGAAGTCGGGTACGTCGTTTTTTTCATATGTGTACTCCGCGCAGTGAGTCAGAGTTCGAGACCTGACTGACGCGGTCGCTTTCTTACCCCTAGATCTTTGGTGTTCACCCTCCTCACGGTCGTCACTTCCCTCGTCGCCGGACTCTTGACCCCTTTGGCTGCCTTGCTTGCGCCTGTCGTTTCGATCATTAACAGTCTCGGATTGACGAGCTTGCTGAGCGGCCTCCTTGGCGGCCTCCTCGGCGGTCTTCTCTAATCTGGACAGCAATCAGTCCAGCCCGAGCGTGCGGTACATCGTTCTCTCGTCAGAGCTCCGGGTTGGACTTGGACTGAAGTTGTCCGTGTGGTGAATCGACGGGTTGTTTTGCAATGTTTAAAAAGCAAACGCGTGTCGTTTTTTTTTGTCGAATAATCAGGTCTTCTTTAAAACGAAATGAAATAAATCCCGAGTTGTTGTTCTGCTGTACATGACTGACTCGGAGTGACCACCGATAGATCCGGTTGAGGGAGTGGTACGGAGGGGGGGGTGCATCGTGTGACACCTATCACAGAACCGTAACGATCCCAAAGTTCCACAAAGAAAAAACATCATGTGCAAGTGTACGATTCAGTATGAAACTCATCCAAAATAAATTCACCTCTGATCGAACCCCAAACATCAGCGCTCAACCTCAAACGCGCGCTCGCACCGTCATTCTACAGTTTCGACTTGACAGGATCTGGAATAGGCAACAAGCGGTCAAACATAGGCGCGTTCTTGCCCTTCGACTGTGCCGCTCGTACAGCTTCTGGCAGGTCCTAGACGACCGCATTTAGATCGTCTATGAGAATAAGAACCACGATGATTAAACAGCCACTCACAGCAGCTTGCAGCATCCCTGAATTCCAAGTCGCTGTATACTCGAGATTCTCGGAGACGCTGTCACAGGAAACCGTCGCATCATGAGTGATGTGCATCCATCAGCCTTTAGTAAAGGGGAAGAACAGGTTGTCCCTTACCTATGATCCCGTGCATGCAGCAACAAGTGTTTCGTACCCATGACTGCGATGGGGCTCTTCTTCACGACATCTCTGGCGAGATCTAGTGCTGCACTGACTACCGCTTCTCTTTCCATCCCTTCACGTGGTCCCGGATTCGCATTCGTACCCACTGACACGACACGTGATATGAGACCAAGTTGCAGTGCCTCAGCACTACCGAACATGCGCGCCGTATAAGCGAGTTCGTTCACCAACGAGTGATTCCCGACAATCTTCGATAACCGAGCGAGGACGCCAATATCCGCTGCGAGTCCAACGTCCACTTCCTTTCAACCCCACCACAACCCCAACAACGCGAGAAGATGTCGATTAGCAACACACAATACGCGCAGCGCGAAGTGGAGACGTACCTTGATCGCAAAGGTCGCGCAGGAGGACGCATATCTCACATCGCATGCGACAATGATGTCCAATGCGAGACCGTATGCTATGCCATGGATAGCGGCGATGATGGGGACTGGACAACGTTCGGGTGCAGAGATGGCGTGTTGGAAAGTAAGGATATGGGGACGGAGACGAAGAGCTGTACGTGCGGCATCAGTCGACGGTGTAAGAGCGAGACCTTCGACTGTGTGCGAGGCACGCAAAGACACAATATTCCAAGTCATGGTCAGTGTGGGGATGATGGAGGAGTGGCAGGATGACGACGTACAATCGATCCCTGCTGAGAAAATCTTGGGAAGAGCGGAAGAAAGAACGACGGCACGTATATCACCGAAGTCGCCCGTTGTTACTTTATCAAATACGGAACCGTATTCGGTCCAGAATTCTGCAGTAGAGGAGGATTTGGTGGTGCAATATGGTCAAGACAACTTAAAGAGTTGTGGGTTTTGTGGAACTTACTCAGTATTGAATGCATTGACAGGTCCTCTGTATGGACATAGAAAACAGGTTGGAGTGAGTAATGTGGAAGAGTGCAAACGCTGATATTCTATGCCGCACTGAGAATAAAGACGGTCGACATACCTAGCTAGTTCAACATGGAGAACAAATGGATATGGCTGGGATACCTTGATATGCTTCACGTTTGTGTGAGACATGGCTTGTACGAGTGGGTCAGTAAACACCAAGTGGTCACGAATCTTGAAGTTGGTCTCAACAGGAGCCCAGTCGTTCCCGATCGGTTCGGGGAGGTTTATTGACAGCCGAGTTTCGAAGTCCCCACTCTTACACCCATCCAAGAATGAAAACTCCAATACGTGTGCACTTAGCTCGCATAATCGCGATGGACGCATCATCTAGGTATAATGTAGGTAATATACAAATGCGCAATATCAGACAGAGTTCGAGCCAAGTAACTTATACCGCCGGTCCATCGATGGGTATCACCAATTCTTCCGCGGAGTCAACGAGAGATTCGAATAGGTAGATCACGCCAAATATCAAAAAGAGTGATGCTCCTCCAAATGTGACTTTGTAACAAAAACAATAAAACATAAGCGTTAGAGTACGACTCTATCTGAATCGAATACGTACTGTGCTTGACAGATATCTTGGTGGAGACGTATCGACCGGCTAGAATGGCGAGAGAGGTGCAAGCTGTATGTCCAATGACAGTTCCGGCGGTCACGAGGTAGACGTTCTTCATTCAGTCCAGAAAAAAAGGAAACCAGAATCAGTCTTCAACACGCAAGGACGATTGAAACACGAATGAAACTAGACGCACATGTGTAGCGCCCAGCGCCATAGTCGCAAACTGACTCCTGTCACCCCACTCTCCCAGGAACGTCAACATGAACGTCTGTACGAAAACCGGTCCCAAAACAAGGTTGCAAAAATTGCGTGCACCTTCGATCAGATGAGGTACCATCGATTTTCGAGCGACGTTTGGGTTTCGTGCTTCACCTTCCTCCAGATGTTCCAAAGGAATGAAATGACCATTGGAAGTCATGTCTCCAACTCTCACTGCGTCCATCTCAATTTCCTCTGTCGCTTCCCGCATCTCTTCCTGCATTTTTTCACTCCCACTCTGCATCTCTCGTGCTTCCATCATCATCTTGGAGCCGAACAATAGAAAGAGAAGGCCTGTAGCTATTTGGACCCAGCGTCTTGGTGCGAGCTTGGGTAGGATATGACCCAGTTCGGCAGAGAGCAACGACATGAGCAGGAGAGAGCTGAAGGCACCTGCGAAGACAACAAGTCGAGGATGTCGCATGGCAAGAACAGCTGCTATAAAGAATGTCTTGTCGCCGATCTCTGAGAAAATGATCATAATAAATCCCCGAAAGAGTGTCTCCATGGGTGAGTCAATGCCATCGTCAGCCGTGGACATTGTCCTTTGGAATTGGGGATTGGAGTGCAAGGACACAAAGTGATGATAGGACGTTCTAAAAGACGCCTGGCAGCCCGGTCCCAACTTTCAATGAACTAAGTCGGAAGTGGGATGTGGTATACATAGGTACACGTGACAAAATCATCATGGAGTACAAATTGAGTTATTTAGCCCCTTTTCAGTTTGTCCGTTGACTACCACCGCAAAGTGGAAGAGAACCATGTCGAGGGTCATTCACTCTTTAATAGATCACCCAAATGATCGTCAATTCCGACAACGACATCCTAGGCATCACACGCAGGATCAACAGAGATAAGTTAGCATAGCAGGTAAATTTCCCAACATAAGCACCTGTAAGAAAGAAACCGCTCCAGGCACAGATCATCAGACCCGTACCTTATCTCAAACCACACAGTATTCTGCGTGGTCAATACAACTCGTACACATAGGGGACATCGGATCAGAGAGTTGTTTTATGACAATACGGATTCTGCTGCTGATATGTACAACACATTATTCCCTCTGATGAACGCGTCCCCATATCGGTTCGTGACGATGCCATTCACGTGCTCTTCGGTCTGCTCAAGTGCGATGTTCATATATCCGTCAAGACACGACAGAATACCGCGATAGTCCACTCCCGATGTTAGACGGACGATGACCCGCTTCCCGACAACACCTTTCAAGAAATCCGTTGGGGACCCTGCAGCAGCCGCTGGTGGTGGTGGCGGTGGTGTAGAGTCGTGATCTGGTGGTGGTGGTGTGTTCTCGTCCATGCTCGTCACCAAGTTCGTCGTGAATTCGACGTCCAGCTATTGAATCTGTAACGATCTACGAAGTCAAGGCTAGGTTTCGCAAGATTTGGTTGTGTTTGGATGTGCTCCTATGTATGGCAACCGAGCGTATCACGGCCGGCACTGCTTGTCCTGACTTTATGAGGATCGACTATCATATGTTAACAAACTAACCATACAACAGCGTACATGCCAACGGTCAAACTCGTCGTTATTGGCGCTTCAGGCGTTGGCAAAACCAGTCTGCGCTCACAGGTATGTTTCTCTCTCCCTCTCGCTCACACGACCCGCCAACTCTCCGAAAGTATATATCGGGTCGTTTCTCTACAGGCTATAGAGCTACTATCGGTGCTGATTTCATTGCGAAAACGTTACCACATCCAAATAAACCAGACGAGGTCGTCACGCTTCAAATATGGGTCCATATCCTTCCGTCTACTCAATCCATACAGCCAAACTAATTCGTCGTACGACCTTCGTCATCTAGGATACCGCCGGACAAGAGCGTTTCTCAAGCTTATCGGCCGCGTTTTTTCGCGGTGCAGACGCTGCCTTGCTCATGTTCGACGTGAACCAACCCGAGACGCTCACCAGTCTCACAAAATGGTGGGCAGAATTTCGCGAACGAGCACCTCTCTATGACGAGGACGTGGAAAACTATTGCTGTGTCGTCGTTGGCAACAAGACAGATCTCGTTGACACCCGTTCACAAGATTCAACTTCCGTCGTATCTGAAGCTGAGGCGCTCTGTTTCCTAGACGAACTCATACCGCCATCATCTCCTCGCCCGTCCTCATCCATCGAACAAGCACTCCCTATCATCGTCAACCGGGACGATTCGTCAGATGAGACGAGCCCCTCATGCGATACCTACGACCCGGACTCTTCCTCCATGCTACGTTCCCGTTCCCGTTCCATCGATATCAATCATCATCTCCGTCACCATAGGAGCACCTCCAAGTCAACATACTCATACTACAGCTCAAACTCCCATTCTATCAACGGCACGCTTACATCCACTCGCACAGGTATGACCTCCTATCACACCCCTTCTTCCTCTCTATTCGATGTCTATGCCTCCGCTCGATCCTCTCCATTACCACCATCGATTTCTTCTCGTCCTTCGTCACCGTCCCCTGCAAGGGGACCCAGACGAATGAAATCATCATCCAGCACGTCGTCGTCTTCCGCACCGACGATCACACCGAGTTTATTCACACGTGATTATGGTCATGATCCAACTGCTGCGCATACACCACCGACGCCTGTAGCTAACACCGTGAACACTACCCCTATATCCATCTCATCATCCCTCGAGCGCGGACCCAAGTTCTTTTTCACATCGGCCAAGACGGGGGATGGCGTCCCCGACGTGTTCGAATACATTGTCCGTCGCGTCGTGACGCGCTGGGAATACGAAGAAGCAATCGACGCGAGGACATTACGCGTGACGGAGAGCGAGGACACTATCCGTCTTGGATTGGAGCTAAGCAGAGGAGGAGAGGGGAAACTGACATGGAAAAGACGGAATGGAACGTGTTGTTGAGGTGTTGAGGATATAGAAGAGTGCGGAGTAGATTGCAAGTTGGATTTTAGATCTGGGTTCGTGGTTGGATGTTGGAGGGTTGGATGTTGTTGTTGTTGTTTTATTCGTATGTATCAGCAATCTTGTGTGCGAAGTTGTTAGAAGTTATTCAGGTGGATTTATTTTCTGTTCGTCTTGATGTGGGTGATTGGGGGACACCGGCGAATACTCCATGGGGAAGGTAAGTCGGATATAGATGCCGACCCAGAGAACACACAGACCATGATGCATGATGCATGCACGATGACCAACGCCTCCGCTCATCAGTCTAGCAAGCATCATCACCGCGGCGACCTTACCAAGCACGAACCTGTATGTGTATGTCTGTGCAGCTCCTTCAGTCTGAATTCCGAGATTATTGAGAAACTCATCAGACACGTCAACTATCCGACCACCGGGCAGTCATCAATTCAGTCAGCCTTGCCAGGTCATCGCCTCGTGATCATCATACTATGCACACCCATTCAATTGGTTCAAGTGTCCATTTTCCGCATGCTATCTCATGAAGAATGCCGCATCCGACCCACTTCCAACGAAATGCATCACGACTTGTCGCTGTGTCCGTCCGTGTGCCTCGCACCCGCAGTCGAAAGTTCATAGCATCAGTCTAACGGTAAATGGCTCATATTGACAACAAGTAGTATGCAGGACACCGTCCCACTGACGTATTGTCTGGGAGGACTTTCACCCTCGGCTTACTTCGACTTAGGCGTCCGTGTCTTCAGGTTGCTGTACTGGTGCATGCACGGCAAGTACGTCACCCGATTCCTGAGTCCACCTCCTACTCTCTACTGGTACTAATCAGAACATCACTGTTACATATAAAACGCATCTACATACATACATAATATCACTAGCATCAAACCAATACAGTGTACACACTAACACAGCCTGGCGACCGTCACAGGCAAACTATTGACTCATCTTCACCATAATCTTCTCACGAGCGCCTACGACGTCCTTGATATCCCTGAACCCGCAAAGTCCCATAGTGAGATGTAGATCGGCAACTGTCTGCATCAAAATCTGTTCGACACCTGCTTCACCTCCCAAAGCGAGTCCGTACATGAATGGTCTGCCGACTGTGCACGTCACACTTGGGTGTCAGTGCGAGTGTTGTCAACCAAGATCCGAGGGGGGACGTACTGAGGACTGCTTGAGCACCCAATGCAAGCGCTTTGAGAATATCACTTCCAGTGCGGATACCCGAGTCGAAAAGGACGGTGAGCTTGCCATCGGATTGGGCCTTACGCACTTTGGAAGATTGCATGACCATATCGAGGGCGTCGAGAGCACCGATGGCACCATCGACTTGACGACCACCTGTGTAGCGAACGTTAGACGAGTGTTCCCATTCCCTCATCGCACAGGACCGAGAGGTAACGAACCGTGATTGGACACGATGATCCCTTCGATACCGAGATCGATGGCTTTCTCAGCGTCCTGCAAGGAATCATCACATCAGGTCATCCCCCGCCGCCTCCCGCCTACCCCGACACATACCTCAGGCGCAAGTATACCCTTCAAAACAATCTGTCCATCCCAATTCTCCCTGATAAACGCCAGCTCCTCCCAACTCCTAAAAATCCCCGACGCAATCTCCCCAACCCATTTGCTCCCCAAAAACATCGCCTGTTGAGCCACCGGATCACCTTCTGCTGCGCGTCGTCTGATATCCGCCTGATCGAAGGGGAACGATGGGCGTTCGTGGCGAGGCTCGAGATTGAATTGACTCATGAAGACGGGGTCGGAGATGCCTTGTTGGACACCGAAACCGTGTCCGGCAGGACTGTATGGGATGCTGTGATCGTGGGGACGCCAGCCGATGAGCATAGTGTCGACGGTGATGACGAGCGCAGTGTAGCCGTTGGCTTTGGCCCGTTTCAGGAGGGACTTTGTGAGATCGACGGAACGAGTCCTGTTGATGGGGCCATTAACGATTGAATTTCATCATGAAGAAAGTGAAGCGGGTGAAAGGAATGGCGTACCAATACAGTTGATACCAACGATGACCGTTGGGTCCTTGCGCTTCTGCGATTTCTTCCATGGATCGAGAGGCGGCAGAACTGACGATAAGAGGGACACCGACTTTGCCGGCTGCACGTGCTGTCCCGAGTTCACCGTCGTTGTGCATCAACCCTTGAGCACCCACTGGTGCAACAAAGACTGGTGCGGGGTGCGTGACACCAAAGATCGTGGTCTCGATGTTGCGTTCCCCGACGTTGTTGAGCACTCGCGGAACAAGCTTCCATCTGTCCAACGCTCTCCGGTTCTCCGCATACGTCGTCGACGTACCCGCACCCTTCAAGACGTACGAGAAAGCAGCTACAACAATAGAAGCACAAATCAGGATTTGGAATATTCATTCCTTCCGTATGATAGAAAGACGACGGGAATGCGGAAATACTAACACGTATCTTTAAGAGCCTCCCGCGCCTTGTTCTCGATCTCTTCAATGTCGACCGTGCCCAATACGGGTGGCTCGCCAGAACCGTAGATCCTAAAGAGCCATCCGATCCATTTGCTCACTGGAGGTGCGACCGTGTTCACCGACATGTTCCAAAATCACCTTATAATTTGCGTGAACGTCAAACTATCTTGCAGGATATATGTGATTGAATTCGAGATTTGAGCGTCTATCCCAAATTTGCCCCACAACGAGGTGTTGAACGTCTGAATTGGATACACGAGTCAAGAAATGCGTCCCTACCTGTCGTCCGCTAAGATAGCTTCTGAAGTCTGACAGCCACCACCGTGGCAGAAGATAAGTGGTATTTAAAGCATCAGTTAGACCTAACTGTTTCGAATGTTACTTCCGGAATAGATGTGGGGTATTCTCATGATAGACCACATGATGCGGACCGCGGGCCTCCGGCACCACGATCCTTGGGGAATCTTGAAACAGTGGGAGGCAAGTGCCGATGTACGGGTTCGACAAGGTTCGACGCGTTCAATGCAACAAGAGGGCAATCAACCATGTACGAGTCTGATCTAATCAAAACCATTTTCAAACTCAACGCCTCAAGTTTACAATATATATCGCTTGATGACGGTCATTACTTGTTCGCCATTCATGAAACGAGATATAGATTGGCAACGATCAAAATGCACCGTAAATCAACCCTCCAAATCTAAATACTGAAAGTGACATATCTACCTAAGAAAGCGCGACACAATACATACAGAAATATGCATCAAAAGCAAGTCAAAGTCCAGGTCCATGAAAAAAGCACATCACGAATCATTCTCCTTCTCGACCTTTTTGAATTTCTTACAGTACATCTCGTGAAGATAGAGTATAGGCCACCCGGCACGCTTCCACATTGGGCTGCCCTTGGGGAAAAACGAGCTTTCGACTTGCATCGCGACGACCGTCCAAATCGCAAAGACTGTTAGGGCGATCACACCTTCGATGTAATGAACCAATGTCTCGTTTCCTGAGGGATTGATCTCGACAATGTTCATACTGAAGACGTTCTGCATAGACCATATGTATAAGTCGTCAGCCACACCCGAAAGACTTGATTAACTCACCGACATAAAGTTTGCAGGTAAAAAAACCATCGTCAAATATGAAATCTGTCAAACTCATCAGCCCACGCATAGCACAGTGGTGGAAGGAATTCATATACCTGTTTCATCGCAGCCGAGTCCCGGACAGTCGCAACCGTCAACTCCTTCATGTATCTACTATCATCGATATTGACGCTCGCGAATGCCAGATTCATCACGTTCTCCAATCTCATTTTTTGCATCATCCTCTGACTCTCTAATCGCTCGATTTCGGCAATAAGATAGTCCGTTTCTCGCTTCATGATTTCCGCCGCTTGCTCTCGCTCTTCGTCCGTCACAGAAATGTCGTCCATCGCAGGATTCGTGGTCTCTTTCACGAACTGAACAGATTTGCGGAAATCCTCAAGGAGAGTGCGATAGTAGAGCAGATGTGCCTGCAAAACGTGCAACTCGCGAGTTTCTCGGATATTTTCGCTGGATAGCACCTGCTGCTCCAGGTCGTTAATATGGGAATACAATGACTCGAAAACTTCGTCCCACTCGTACATGGCATACCACAAGAAACACAAGAAAAGACAGGTCGGGTCTTTTGATCCCTGGAAGATCTTAGACCAGTATACACTTCGCCCAGTCCGTTTGATTAGCGAATGGAGTCGTCGAGCTGTGGCGGTTCGTAACTTGGAGTGGTATGATAGGATAGTGCTAGATTCTGTATTCCGAATCATATGGACGCCGAGAATGTCCTGAACGAGGTATTTCCGCGCTGGAAGGAGGGAATAAATTAAATGGTATGAACCGGCGTTGTAGGATAAGACGTACAAGATTTCAAATAAAGTGGTGCCTGGGTATCAATGATCAAGTCCTCTGAAAAGAGGATCAGAAAACACCAAAAGAAAAACTTGAATGAGCTTGCCGCCGTCAGATTGTTGAGACGAAGAAAGTTGGTTCCATCCTTGCGACGGGGGGCCCACGGATATCTCATCAATGACACGAATGAATGGCAAGGTCACAGTGATGTGATCGCATTTCTGATCCAGTTTTACATCCTCTTGGTACCTCGAAGGTATCCAGTTCGTCGAAGAAGAGAAGAAGAATGGTTCTACGTTATACTTCGTACCCAACATCTGCAAAACCTCCTTGGTCATGTTTTCCGCAAAGACCGCTCGTACACGGATTCTCTTATCCCTTGGACGGCGGAGAAACTCCCAAAAATCATTTTCGCTCTCTTCATCGTTGATCACCGCCAACTGGGTACCCTCTTGATCGAACTCGCCGTTATGAAACACGTCCACTTTATACACACGGCTCTCTCCAACCGGACAATCTGACAACATCCTGCATCGAGTGACCTGACTCTCCGTCCAATTCGGGAATGAGCTCTGGGGGTATCCTTTCCACGAGTGTTTGTGTTTTGATTCTTCATGAACTTCAGGCGTCTTTTCTGGTGGTAACACTACTATCGGAAAATCTTCATCAAAATCCATCCACGGCCATGGCCCCGAAGGCGCAGCGTGGCGATAGCTGTACACGCGCGTTGTGGCGAGTGAGTGAGAAGGCCAATGCAAACCAGCCAGGACATAAAAGTGCCCTATTGCGGGCCGTGGAGACTCACATCGGGGTGGGCGCTTTCTGTAGCATACAGCTTCTCTGAACGTCCTTTTCTTTCTCGGGGTATTCATCCTTTTCGGGGGTATCTTGAGAATTCGTGGCTGTAGATGACGGAAGGACGCCATCCATCGTGATTGAGAGATGTGGTTCCATGGTCTGAAAATGCTCGAGAGGGTTAGGACGAGGACATGCGTTGAGTACGAGTCTACCACGACTGTGCCGCTCGGTAATCCTCGCCCCCGGTAGAGACTAGCGCCCAAGACAAATATTTACGGACAGACGTAAATGACAGCGACAATGACAGATTCGACGTGGACAACATTTTGACAGCCCTTGTCAAAGATTTGGAACAACACAGAAAGCCGACTGTCTACTGTCTGAAATGGCCACCGCACGAATGTACCCAGTCTCAACTGTCAACATTCGAGAGTCTTGTGTATGCTTTGTGGGAACACTTGCGGCCTAGCTACCATCAGAACATATCGATGCAGTAATAATGCTTGGCGTGTCACCGGTCATGGTCGGTTTTCAAGCTGCTGCTCATGAATGACCTAGTACTAGATGAAGGGTAGTTGGTCAAGTTTCGAGGTTCCAATTTGTCCAATCGCAAGATACTGATCACTGAAAGACTTTTCCTAGACACCGACTCGATCTATCACCGCGTGACTGAGAACCAAGGTGAATGTGGAGGTGCTGAACGTGTCCTCAAAGTGGGGGAGTCAGACTGTACGAGTGATGACGGTAAAGATTTTTTCCCAGTGGATCAGCGGCATTGTGAGCGTGCCCGCGTAATCCATGTCGCTATCTATCGCCACACTTGCAAGGAAACGTTCAGAAGACAGTTACCGTGTTCCTTAACGCCCCAGACACCCACCACAACGTGTTCAATGTTTCTAAGGTGCGTGCAATTTGCAGAACATCTGCTGTGTCGCCGCTATCGTAGTATGTACCTGGAATGGAGATCAACATGCTCACAGAAGTCGCCGAAGTCGGGAAAATGTTCCTTGCCTGTACATTCATTACAGGGTCGGTTAACGCTCGGAACATCAGGTCGCACCGGTTGCGGGTTCAGTGCCCAGCAATAGAGCACTGAGTGTTCTCTTCGCAAACATCGTCATTGGTTGGGAATCACTTTCCGCATGCTGCGTAATAGATCCGAAATCTACATCGCACGGAAAACAAAACGGAGGTTAGTAGATACCGGAGGTATTCAACGGGAGCTACGTGGATGCAACAGCGAGCATGCTGTGTCAGCGCCACTTTGGCTGTCTTGAGCGGATGGGTCAGTTAAACAGGGTTTTTCAGTTTTTAGGCCCTATAGAATCGCTGCTGTCTGGTATGTCCGCCATAGACAGACGAGTCGCTTGGATTCTACGCTCTCTGTTGATTGCTGGGCACGAGACAAGGATCCAGATACTTGTGCGCAGCTTGACGGATTATCCCGATGAGTATGTACCAATTAACAAACCTTGTCTTTTGGGGAACAAATGTACAGCAAAGATCCCGTTGATTGTGTGCTTGAAGGTGATCGATGACGAGACCCGGAGTTAAGTTGGTTGACATAACTCGAGGAAATCACAGTGGACTGTCCACGGCGAACGGGTCGCAGCCTGTGTTCGACATCCGGAGGAACGTGGGTTGAGCTGTTTATACAGCTAAACATCTTTGGACCCACAAGATATTATTGCACCTTGCGGAAATTCAAGACAGGGGTATCGCAACTCCGTTACCTGACAATGGTGTAATCGGTGGGTACCTCTTGATGCATCTCCACGTCAACGAGAGACATGATAAGAAATTACCCGTTCACGAAGTTATGTATCTCAGGCGTAACGATCCGAGGCTATTCCGCTTGAAACCCCACGTACGACGCCTCTTGCCTGCGTCGGATGACGCACTGGTGGGCACTGTCCGGTTAGCTTTGTACTGGCTAGCTGTGTTATACGTTGGCCTCTGACTGTCTTCTGCCGAGGTTGTGGTGTTGAGAGTTACTTATTCATAGGAGTGTGGGTCCAAAGCGTCCGCACTCGTATGAATGGCGGATCAGACCGGTACGTCGAAGAGAGGCAAAACTGAAACCTTGAGCCTCCGTTCTCGATGTCACAGTGTAAGCCACCATAATATTATTATATTTTGACTCCATAATGAAAATAAATTGTTGAACCCAATGAATAAATCTGGATCTCACCCGAAGTTGGCACTGTTCTGAATCGAACATTCTCTCGCCCAAAAATCCAAGGCGTCTTACCCCAAAAAGACCAGACGGCACTGCACGTGTATAGAATAAAACCCAAGTGGATTCCGCTGTAACCCTCCACTTATTGTCTCACCCTTTGCGGCGTCGTTGCTTTCCGTCTGGTATTGTCCTTGGTCTTTCGATTTCCTGCAGGTTTTGGTGAAGAGCTCGTTGTTCGTTCGTATTCGGTGGGTTGCTATCCTTTAAATGCGGCTTGGTATTTACCTTCTGTCGTTGTACCTCGCCCCGCCCACGACACATTTGTGACACGCTCTTCGCTAGACTCAGATTTCTACTTGTCGACGCTCTTTGGTAGAGCGTAAATACCCTTGTCATGACCTCAGGATATGCTGTTGCCACCTTGGTGGTCTTCATCGTCTCCATCTTTTTTGTGATCCGTCCATACACAATACCCATCCCTCACCTCAAGTTCAAAATACCGATAAACTTGACGACCGCGCCCATCTTAGCCATCGCCTTACTATGGGCTGCGCAGTGTCTCGATCCCGCCGTCATTCGGAACGGAATCGTTGGAACCGAAGGTGTGCAACCGTACAACATTTTGATCCTCTTCTTCTCCCTGGCCTACATGGCGATAACTCTCGACATCACCGGAATTCTCAAAGCTGCGGCCTACTGGGTCAGCAACAAAGGTGGCTCTGACGGATGGAGACTATATCTTTATTTCTACATCATGCTCACGCTTCTATCCATCTTGCTTGGAAACGACCCCGTCATCCTCTCTGGGACCGCTTTCCTCGTCTACTACACCAATGTCACCGGCATCAAGCCTGTTCCATGGATCATGGCAGAATTTGCCGCTGCGAACACTGCCAGCATGGTTCTATTCGTGGGGAACCCTACCAATGTACGTATTTCACACCCTTGTCATATCACTCTCACCCTCATTGGCTTATCGTAACTCAATGTGGTCATATGTGAAGGTTTCAATGTCAACAATGCCGCCTTTACCGCATATACAATCCTTCCGTTCCTCGCCTGCAACCTCGTGTGTTTCCTCGCCCTCGCAGCCCAATACCACAACCGCGTGGATCGTGTAATCGAGCGAAAGGAAAATCTAGATCCCCGAAAGGCATTACATGATCCCTTCGGCGCCGTGGTCGGCAGTTTCATGCTTGGAGCCACGCTGATAATATGCCTGGTGGTGAGTTTCTTCGGAGTCGATGTCTGGATGATCAGCTTGCCGTTTGCGGTTGGAAAATTTGTTTTCGACCTTTGCTGGGACTACTATCGGTACTCCAAAGGCATTGCAATGGTTATTGGTGAGGACACAGACAGTCAAAAGACGATATCTGGTGAAATCAACGACAGCGAAAAGTCACCTCGAAGGCCTTCTCAGGACTTGGAGCAGTCGCAATCTTTTTTCCCTCCCGAAGAGGAACCTGTCGTCTCACCGCACACACAACCTCTAGCGCTCCCATTCCAACCATCTTCGCCTCTAATGCCTCCCAGCACGAATTCGTCTCTTCTACCCTCCGGGCTTCAGTTACGGCGGCAGGTTCTTCATGACTGGCTTAACGAACGTTTCCCGACTTTCATGACCGCCTTACCGAGGTTGCCTTTTGGGCTTGTACCCTTTGCCTTCTCCCAATTTATCCTCATCGAAGCACTCAACCACCAAGGATGGGTCAACACATTCGCCTCATGGCTTGTCAAAGCATCTCACAAAGAAATGCACCCTACGATTTGGCTAATCGGTGTTCTCGGCGTCATCCTATGCAATCTCGCAGGCACTAACATCGGGGCCACCATTTTGCTTACCCAAGTCGTACGTGCCGCTGATCTACCCTACCCTTCGGACCGCGCGGCTGCCATCGCACTTGCTGTGGCATCGAACATCGGAGCTGTCAGCTTCACTTTCTCGGCGTCCCTCGCTGGTCTGCTATGGAGAACTATCTTGGGGCAGAAGGGGGTGAACGTTAGGCAGAGGGATTTCGCTTTGTGGAACATGCTGCCACTTCTGGTGATGACATCTGTAGGACTTGGGGTTGTCTCAGCGGAGATGGCGGTGCTTTTTGCATAGACGTGGGTGGTGCGCAAGGGACGATCACTCATGCTGCTTGGCGTGTGCTGCAGATGCCGCACATGACCTACTTTCACCAATGGTTCACCGAGAAAGGGAGTGGGGAGTCACGGCGTGAGGGCGTAAAATCAGTATCTGTGGTGTAGTGACAGCTCACTGTCCCTACGTATTCAACCCCAGACGACTTTCGGGCGTATGACAGATGTAATTATAGGCTTTCAACATGATTTCCTTGGAACCATCTCACATTTATTTTGGTATACCCAGGGGGAATGATACCTAGACCGTATATAATACACGTTCCTTCCCTTCACTAACATTTGTCTCCTATAGCCATCTTTCTCGTATTGTAGCATAGTTGATACCTCTATAGAGCTGGGTTTAGCTTTGTCAATGAAGAGTAAACAACCATTGTGCCTGGCTCGGAAGAATGCTACGGTCCTCGGGGGCTCTTCATGGCTTCTGGGACAGCGGATCAGAACGTTCTACAAAGAACAGCACCACGGTAAGTATTAGCGGAGAACGTGCTGCACGAGATACTTTCATTTTCCATTCAGGTTTTGGTCAGGCGTCCAAGTGCTTTGACCGTCAGCATTTGATTATCGATCTTCTTCTTCGGTTCTTTTACATTTCTGGACTCACGAACGGAAATCGAACCGAACGTTGGGTCTGATATGTATAGTGTGGTTCGATCCAGCCTCGGGCTTACATTAAGGTCTAGCATTGAAATCGGCATCGTTGGCTAAGCCGTTGGTAGATACGCGCTCCAAGATCCACATTTACGAGCTCCAGGGAGACGACGCCACCGTTGGCTCCCGATCTGAGGCCCATCGTTTCAAACCGGCGTAGGGCCAGCACTCCAAACCAGTGCCCGGCGGCCCATCCGAACGGCCCCAATTCATTTCTGTTCGTACTATGGAAGTACGTACACATGGTACAGCGGGCACTGGGACTGGGAAGCATGCCCAGATTGACTCGATTTCAATTTTTTTTTTGTGAGAAGTCTGTATCAATGATCTTGCAGTGGATTATAGAGGATAGGGTCGCCATCAGACATAAGATCCGACCGGTGGTTCTGGGTTTCTGTCGCGTCTGCGACGAAGCATCTAACAGGTGGCGTGTGATGCGTATGCGTCTTTAGTATTTTTTTAAGATCAATCTACCTTCCTGTGGAGATGTCTATCATGAATGATAGAAAGGCACGTTTGTACTAGTATGGGCGCTCGTTCGTTGCATTTCCTGCCAATGGAGGTTTGATCGCAGGGCGGGGCTATGTAGATATGCCACTGGCATCCCCAGCTGGTTCCTCGATCCTGAGGGCGTGACTATATGATATTGCCAAGGAAACCCGCATAAAATCCTATCGATGGGAGTCTAGTAGGAGGACATGTCATCAGGGAGGATCGGTAGTTCCACCGTCTGGGAATATAGCACACAGCGTAATCGACTTGACGCACTGTTCCTCGCAGGCAGGTTCTCAGCAAAACGCGACCCCTTCCTAGATACACTGCCTTGATCAGATGAGACCGAGCGTGCAAGACAGCCGTTAGGTACGCTGACGCTCGCGCTTTTTCGGGGATTTTGATTTTTAATGGATCTTGCAAAATGGAGAGTACAGGTACCTTCATCTGGCGACGCTTTGAGACTACCTCAAGAAGCATTCAGCTGTCTGAGCAGTAGTCCTCGTTTCGCGAAAGGTTCTCGTGATATAGGCAGCATAGCCTTGGTCGATATAGGCGTAAACGCGACAGGCTCACCTCGGAGTCCGAATGGTCATCATTGCACTGCATATTATCTTCAACGCATGCGTGCAGGGTGTCTTCCACGACGTTGGGATGATGACAGCTGAGGGATCACCACGAAATTCATATTCATCTTCGTCAAGGGAACGAATACGTACCTACCAGTTAAATCGACACCGAGGTCGATTAGCTGTAGTTTAAAGCAACAAGGTTGTTCGAATTAACCTCTCGAGCGTCTATAGGCTATAATCAAAGGGAAACAAAGCACCTTCGCATTGTCCTCGTTGCCCTCGCGAGGAATTCTAAGAAGTCTAGAGGTAATTTAGCCATGCATGTGAAGTGAAAGTGATGTGATACGTGTGCCGCAGTCCACTACATGTGTAATGATACACTGCGCATGTAAACAGATGACCGAGTGTCAGAAACCACCTGGAGTCCTCGCCGTTCTAATTATCGACGATGACACTGGCGATGGGATATTACTTGCGTTCAAAATCAACTGGTGGCATCTCCTATCCCACTTGGAGCACGCGACCAATGATGTTCTTATTATTCACAGGGTCGTGTTGTTCTGATCGAGTATTATGATTCATGTCATGACATTATGGCGGTGCACCTCCTAGGAAACTGTCGCATGGGAGACCTGTGCATGTGAGTGTCGCAGACGGATCCCCCGAACGTGTACGCCTGGCTAAAATATAGCTTTTCCCTTCTCCACAGCGTACTGATCTCAATTGCCTGCCGAACGGCCAACGTGCGCTGTTTCAAATCAAAGAAGACCAAGGAGGGCTTAATAGTCAAAGCGAGAACAATACTGGTATTCTGAAAAAGAGCGAGTACTTACTAGTTTTCTCTGAAGGCGAGATAGTCCAGTCGACTTTTATAGTTGTGGGTTAGTCCATTGTACCTCCTGACAGCTATAGTATATACATCTTGGTGAATCGAGATATTAGTCCAGGACTTCAATGGCTTCAACGTAATGGATCAACTCAGTCGCCGATCACTTTGAGAGTACAGTCTCAACAAACTTGGTGGAATCCCGTCTTTGTTCGTCGAGAGTCTAGGATTCCATGGTTTTGGGAGAGTAGTATGGACTTGTGGGACTCTGGTGTGTGAAAGAAAACAGAGGAAAATAGTCCGCGAGGGTGCGCTGCTACTCTAGTCTCTTGCCGATAGCATCTTCAACTTGCTCTACAGGTCAGGGTGCTGCCGGATTTCGCAATAAGAACTACCTCTCCGTAAAACACTCAACACCATTGATACTCTTTGCAAACTCCCGAACAGAGTCCTCCATTCATCCAATCCAAGTCGTGATACCACTGGCATGACCATGTTTATTTTTGAATGACCAGCCAACCAGAGCTCACAAATAATACCAAAAGACTCTCCAAATGTTACGTGAATATACTGCTCAACAGGCCTTGGAGAATCATGAAATATCCAGCATCATGGAAGTTTGAGTCGCAACTGAAGACGCGCGACATCACGTCGCGACGCGTAACTGATCGCGAGGTATATCTCCCGACCCTTCTTCAAGTTTGAAGCTCCGAATGTCACTTTTCTTCTTCTTGCCACTGTTTCCACTCCTTCATGGCGAACAAGCGCAAGTCCGACGCTTTATCCAATGATGTCAAAGGTGGTGACGCGCCAGTTTCAAAGAAGAAAAAGCGTGCTGCCGATGATTCGGGAGTGCCATCTGGTAGCAAGAAATCAAGCGCGTCTAGCAGCTGGATGGACGTGAAACTCGATGGTGAAGACGAGGTACCTCATGTTTTTGTTTTCTTTCGTTCCCAGTCAGTTTCGGTAACGATGATTTATACCTGAAGGACGAGATATGTATACAGTGCGTGTTGGGTACCCCCCTGTCTGGCAGATATGAGTTACATGATCTGGTTTAGCGACGATTGTAACGATGTGAGGCGCAAAATCAATGCGTTGATGAAGACACCAGGGTGGAAGGTGGCTTAAGGACGGACTTCGACCTGCGTCGTACTCACTGTTCCTCGTATACAGGTCACCCAGTGGTTGAAAGATTTTCAGTATGCATTTGATTTTATGGTCACGACACCAATACCGAGCTGATGGAATGATACTTATAGTGAAGAGTAGCGGCGCGTCCGGTGGCGCAACGAACGGAACCTATACTGCAGCGTGAGTTTGTCAAGCCCTTTGTCTACTGTGAATGTGACTCATGCTACAGCGTCATAGGTATGTCTACTTCGAGAAAGTGAGGATCTTCGAAGGGAAAAAGAAATCTGCAAACCGCTTGAGGATGGAGGCGGAATACCCCAACGGACTATGACTCAGGGACAGGCGGCATATTTGAGTCTTCACTGGCAGATAAGGCCACCCTTCGCAGTCCAGCACCCTCGAAGGTAAGCTCAAAACGTGAGCAATTATGCTCTACTGAAGGTATGAAGAGCAATATTGAATGTTCGTGATTCTTAATACCCAGTCAGGGTCTAAATTGTCCCATAGTAATGCTGTATTGTAGGATGAAAGCTGCTCAGCGCTAGTGCTTAAATGTATTCCGAAAACTCGGTCGTCGAATGTCACATTCTTGGTCACCCCATGTCCTGCGATGACTGTCTGGTCTTGATTCAACCATGGTCGTGTACGGAAGTATTGGTATCAGCCCGCTGAGACTCCTCAATCACACTAGCATTGGCATCGCGTCGTAGGGCAGCCGTGAGCCAGCCTGTTCTGTGATTCATTACCATTTGACGCAGATTCAACCTTACGTCGATCGTGGTTAGATCGAAAGTTTTGACTACATGGGTTACCGGACGCCCACAATATTTCTAATGCGTTGAATCCGCTGCTCAATCGGTATAATCAGGGTTCTACGGTCTCAGGTCCCCAACACGGGCCCCTTTCCTTCATCTCCAGATGCTTCATCGTTCGTCACCGATGATGGTGGGACTTCCTAACTCCTCTGGGGTGAACTTGGAGGTGGAGTAAAGCGTTGGTCGTCATCAAGTTCTCACAAAGCCTGGATCCGGGCTGACAATCAACCGTTTGGCTAGCAGGCGATGTCTGTGTTCTATATCTAATAAAACCTTTGAAGTCCTTGTCATTACTTTTAAAGGTCATCGCTCCGTTATATCGCCCCGTAATTCCTCCGAGACACCAATAGGTCCTTCGAAGACAGAGAAGGTGCGTCCACTGAGTACGAAATTTGCCGTTGGGTGACCAATACAAATATGTTCCATCGAGGCGCGTTTCATGTTCTTACGGCTCTTGAGGCGTTCATGCTGGAAGGACCTTGTGGCAAGCATGTATGCACCGTTTACGAGTCCATGAGGGAAAGTATGAGTGAGCTGGAGAGGCTCGCCACTGCATTTTCAAGCTGTTTGAGGGAGCTTTAAGGATGTTTTTCTATACACTCGACTATCTGCATACCAGGGGTTGGGTGGTCCATACGGCTTATATTTTCACGACGACAGAGCTTGGACAGGTACTGACAATGTCGTATCGATGGACAGACATCAATAAAGTCCCATCGCAATCTTCATTAATCCAGGATTTGCTTCAAGGGTTGACGGTACATCAATAAGGAAAATATATACCTCGCGTATGAGACACGTTGAAGTTAAAGATCGGAAAAATGGACTTCCCGGCACTCATCTTATTCAGTCGGACTCATCACCTGCCCCCGAGGTACTTTTAGGGATTCCCTGGACCTATAGCGCAAGCATTTGGAATCTCGGTGTGTCGGAGAGCGAGAAATCCTACGGTTTTTTAAAGGTCTTCGTTGATGGCGATGATGTAGACGTGGGGTGTCCTCAAGATAGATGACGAACTCTTCTCAGGGAGGATTTCCATGGAGGAAGGTTATTCGTCTGAGTTCCAGCTTGTTCAACTAATCGCGCTTCTCGAGCTTCCGCCGCATGACTTCCTTGAGAGAAGTATAGAACTGGGGAAGTACTCTGGCTCGAGCGGTGCGCCTGTCTGGTGTGCGCTTCTAGAACAGCAAACGCTTGAATCCGACACGAAGCATACACCGTGACCAGACGAAGAGAGTTCAGAATTTGCACAGAGTTATAAGGAAGATGGTATGCCGAAGACCCGAGGATCGACCTTCTGCCGCGGACTCGGAGCTACTTGAGGATCCTTGGCTCAAAAACGCTTTCCTCGATTTCGATTATTTAAGGGTTATTGGTGCAGAAAGAACCTTCGAGGATATCTAATGTGATTAATCAAAGAGTTCATTAAGTTGGATAAAGCTGAGAATGTTATTCACTTGTTGTTGGTACGTACGCCATCTTTGATTTTTCTCTACCAAAGAGGTAGGTGAGCAACCGTCTTCATCCGTCTCTTTGGTCTTCCGGAGGCCAACAAAGAACTGAGCGGACCGACTTGGATGACCTATTGGAAATTGGGAGGAACCCCGACAATTTGCTCCCCAACAGTAAAAAGGAGGGCTCTCAGCCAGCTAAACTTTTTCTGTACCCACAAGGATCTCGAGGAACCCAACCGACCGACCATTCGAGATCACGCGTTGACGACCCGACGACTCGACCTTCCGTATTGCCGACGCTTCGTCTGACTGTTACGCCCTCAAATTGTCGTATTCAATATACGACCCGCGCGTCGACCCCTCGAGTACGCATTCATATGGTGAGGTAAGTTCATCCACTACCTTTTAGTAGCTTCTTGGTGAGTGCCTCTGCTGTCTACGAGAGAGAGCTTTCAGAGCCGAGTGTTATTGTGGTAATTGGCTAGTTAGATCTGTGCACCTCCGAAGCCCACTCCTCCCCACTGTGCCTTGTGCACGGAAAACCATCGGAAGCACCTCCTGTAAGTTACAAAATACAGATCTTTTCGTCTGATACTGCCAAACATACCGCCCCTTCGTTTCCACTGGTTATTTGTCTTTGGAAATCGTCCAGTTGGCGCTTCAGGGTGGGGTCGGGGATGTATTGATAATACGTATATATGGATGATGTGTGAGCTACGGGGCGGGTGCGGACGCCGCGGCCTCGCTGGGATCGCCAGAAGCGAAGGAACATTCTAGCGCACTAGGGGTCCAGGGAGAGACTTCAAGGCTCGAGAACGGCGAGTTTGAGGTTCTGGGAGTGGTGAGCGCAGTGTGAGGTGGACCTTAAGTCAGGATATATCGAACCAGCTGCGCCAACGGGAGGTATCACCCCGCGACTACGTGGTTGTCGTGCTCGACTGGTCCAACAAGCGGTGTCAGTGAGTTGATACTGAAGATGAACACTTTCTTGTCGCTTGACCCCGTCGCAAATTTGGTTCCATCTGGCGACACGTCGACTGTGGTCACCCAAGTGCTGTGTGGGTTGACCGTGAGAGGGGATTGATGAGTTTTCCTGTCCCATACGGTGGCGCCTGTCCTCTCGCCGCTGACATGGACAATCCGCTTGCCATCATCTGACGCGGCGACTGCTTGGCCAGCGCTGTATGCATTCCAGACCGCGCCAGTAGCTGGACGATTCTCCTCGGGAGAGAACCTGACCGCGACGATACCTTGCTTGTGGTCGAGTGGTCCGACGAGTCTGTCACCCGTCGAGATGTCCTAGATGGACACATTGCGATCTGCGCCGGTTGCCAGTTTGGTGGAGTCGGGGGACACGTCCACTACATGAAACAGAGCTGTTGCTTCGCCATTCATCGGATTTGATATGGGCGGTTGGAGAGTGTTTTGTCTCTTCCATACCATGTACCCACTGCTCCCGCCACCGACGATCAATTCGCGGTCGCGCGAAACAGCCAGAGCCATGATTCGGGCAGAGTTCGCTTTCAGCCCATCTCTAACATAGGTTCCATTCTCGATGTTCCATTGCAGCAGCATCTCCATCCCATTTCCAGCACTCAGAAGATCTCCTCTGTCCAAGAAAACGAGCGAACATACTGGTTTTTCCGTACGGATCTCGATCTCATTTTTTTCCCATGTGAAGTCAGTAGGAAACTAGAACTTCACAGTCTGCACTTACTTGTTGTTCGAAGTGAACCCACCTTCAGCTAACGAACCTCGGGGAGAGGGAGGGTGCTAGCGGAATAACTGTGGAACGGATTAACGCTCGGGCTCCAAAAGGGGATGCAACCTTTTTGATTTGAACTCATGCGCAGAAATGCGAACTTTATGAGACTCAAAACACAGATGCTGTAGAGGGATAGAAAGGAAGAGAATCAGGTAGCGAGCCGTTCTCAGAGAAATCGCAAATGTACTAATACACAGGTATTGAAATCGTTGAAGAAATCAAGGACAACTTTTGTGTTAATAACGTTGACACATTCCTATACACCTGAAGCACTCGGTTCTTCCTTTAGCTCATAGATCAGCATATTTTTGAAGTTCGCCGTCAGGGTACGCTGGTGGACGAAATTTGAAAGTGGGGAATGGATCTGTTAAGGCGTCGCCCTTCGGTGCACCACCCTCCTTCAGCAACGATCTGCAGTTTGCACACGGCGGCTGCATCGCTGCTGACCTCCAAATCTCGCTTCCATCGTAGTAGGTCTTTATCGTTTTCCCCTCAGTCCATTTTCCCAACTCAAAGGAAATTCCGGAGCTGCAAGGCGCCAGTGCCTGGTCCCTGTATCACGAAGCATTGTCAATGAGCGACTCGGTAAGATTCATGAATAGTTCCAAGCCACGTACTTCATAATGTAAAGGAATGGGTATGTTTCTGCGCAGTTACCATATCTGGTCCCTGCTTTGCTATCCAGTGTCAACTTCGGGGATTCATCGAATGTCTTGTAACGCGACGGGATCAACCCAAAATCTTTGAGGTAGTTCCAGCGCTCCTTTTTCGGAGACTTCCATTTTGCGGAAAAGAGTCCTCCAATGCTAGCTCCGAAGAAGGGATAGTAGGTATCTCCCTTCTTGGTCCAAGTTACTTGAACCATAGTAGGGCACCGACCTTTCTTTACTTCCAACGTATGACCCCACTTGGCGTATAGGACGACTAGGGGGAGGAAATAATTCTTCCCTAAGCTCAGGCTGGATGAGTTGGCGGCAGCTGAGCCTGAAATGGAGGTAATGAGCGATAGAAAAACGCCCAACAAGTCGTAGAGGCCGAAGAATCTATGCTTTCTATTGTTGGTAACCCATGGAATCGGGTCGGTTGGATCCACCACTAAATCATCTAACGTGGCTTTCTGAGGTACCCCGATAACTTTGCGACGGATTGACTGTTGAAAGTCTTTATCGGGTGGAAAATTATAATCTGATTTCGGGTGCTCATCATTGCATAGACTCTTGATTTCGTCCTCCAACGTCGTTAGGTTAACCCCTGGTGGTAAATCTGTAACTCCGTAGTCCTTCGGATTTGCAGCCACTCGTGCAAGGAAGTCAAGTATCTGGTTAAGAGTATCACAATATGCAAGGAATCCGGGTCAGTTGGAGACCATACTACACCTTATCTTTATCCCACCCATAGACCTCACGGAACGTTGTGTTCCTGAAGATACGATTCATGTGACTGGGTTCAAACTCATTAGTCATGACGCGAAGAAGTACTTAAGGACAGAGAAGATAATGGTGGGTGTAGACTCGTTTGGTGTGCACTGCGACTAGATGAGAGTTTATATAGGTCTGGGTGATTGGAAAAACCGTTTTGGGAGAGCGAAATTCCATCGGTACCCAAATGACACTTAGGATTGTTTTGCTATGTAATGTGGTTGATGGTGATTGTTCTGAACGGGAATCTTGATTTGCTACACCATCAAGCTGTACTTCTCCATGTCTTGTGGTCAGTTCATTCTCTCTAGTCCTCAGCCTGAAGGGCTTCCCTCTTCAAGTAATTCCAACAGCATTGTTCCGGGTACGTGGAACATTGGGACTTCGGATTATTTAGACTGCTGTCAATGTGTACGAAGTATGAAGTACTGTGGGGTGATACCCGACTAGATATGCGCTTACAATCTGTCATGTGCTTCCGAAATCTTCGATCTGCATTTTGGTTCCACGGTGACGAGAGCGTGAACCGATCTGAGTCTTGACAGGACATATTATTGACTCCCACGCAACAATTCTTGACAACCCCACGACCTTGCAGACAAGGCAGGAAGCTTATTGCAGCATGCTACTCATGTTCAGGACCCTCGATTCCATCTATCCCAATCTATCAATGCAAGGAAGTCGTCATTTTAGCTCAAGGCTAGCTCGTATAGGTATCTGAGCCCTGTGAACACGTTGATGAAATTACTTCCAACCACTCATATTCGTCTCCCTGGTCCCAACCCCAGAATGTCGCATCAGTCCTCCACAGGTCCGACTTTCCCGTTAGTACATACTGTACATCCGTCTTTACTCCATTGAAGTGGCACGTCAGGCAGATGTGACACACTTTGGTCACACATGAGAAGTCAAGGTCCTCTACCAGTAGAGTACTAACAAACACCAAAGCATATACCCGGGATATATACTCGGGTAGCAGAAGGGTATGAAGGTCTTTTTCAGTCTGCGAGTCCGTATACTCTGCTATGACATCCTTCTGTAACCAGTTACCTCCCTGGGCCTCAATCGGCCACTTCGACACAAATGGACATTACTCCAAGGAAGCCATCGTCGTCGTCGAACCAAAATTGTGGCCAAACGGTTCCGTCAGTATCAGACCTCTCCTGTCGATTCCATCAGCTCATCACCTTGTCCTCCCAGACTATTTCCTACTCCTTCTTGGATGGAAGTGATCAATACAAAGATCTACTCAAAGCTGCTTTCGCTGAATATACTCGCTACGCGAGTCTTGACTTCAGACAGTATCGCGATGGGGATCCCTCGGCCAAGATTCGTATCACCTTCGCAAGTACGACTCAATCAGACTCTGTTACGTGCCCTATTGGGATAGATGCCCTGCGAATGCTCGGTGGTGTTCCAACTATAGATCTGGGCTCGATAGCCAATCATCCTCCCGAACAGGGACTCCCGATTGCGCTCCATGCGGTCGGTCATGTGCTTGGATTGGTGCATGAAGAAGGGGAACATCACTCGAACTTCCCTTTCTATGATGAACAGTCCATCATGCGGGACGTCTTTCCCTGCTTTCTTCACGAGTATTTTCACTGAACAACTGCCGTCTGTTTGAACAGGGATAACGCACCGAATGTCGGACTGTCGGATTCAGACAAGGCATGGCTTTCGGTGAACTACCCTGGCAGGAGTGCGACGGACGATAAGATGACGTGGACTCTGGCGCGATCGTTGGGAGTCCTGAAATGTCCGTCGGATACGACGGTTTCTATCCTGATGGCATCGGATGTTTCGAGGAAGAGAGCGCTCTACGCAGACTTCATCAACACGAATTATGATCACCCACATGCTAAGTACATGGACGAGTTTTCGCTTCGAGATACTAACTGCTGCGGTTTAGCTACGGAAATCGGTCGGAATCTCGAGTCGGGGGATCTCAAGTTCCCCGCCGTCAATTTCGCAGTATTCGGATCAGACGGTTCCTCGGATGACCGGTCATTCGCTGCTCCATCGACGGAACCCCCGCTAGAATACACCGATCCCCAAGATATCGAACGCGACGCCGTCGCGACAGCTGTGTTGCACCCGCAGTTCCGAGTAGCTGTTGCCAACATGATCAAGGCCAAACTCAGAGCTAAAGGACAGTTGAAAGAAAACAGCGACAGGGTGGAGGTTCAGAACAACATATTCTCGTTACTCCCTCTGGGCTTGGACTTGCTGACGAAGGGGATTGGCGCCCTCACCGGCCTCGCTCAGTCTGGGATCCCGCTTGATTATACTCGGTCGGGTCCGTCTAATCCGTCATTCGCTCAGTCTGGCTTGTCGCACGCAGAACAACAGCGGATGTTCGATCTTGTTAATACGATGTTGAAGAATCCGATGTTCGAGGAAGCGACTGGCAACCTCATCAAGGCGAGACTCTACGATCTTCGGAAATCGCCCAACGATCCTATCGGTCCGCACATCCCGAAATCACCCCGTAAAGCACCAAAGGGATGGTCTGATAAACGGGAGGACATGCGTTATGGCTATTACTGGACGGGCGACGACAGCATCAAAGGCAACCTCGCGACATCTTACGGCCTAAGAAATGCTGAACCACTGCTCAGTCGCAATGGGGAGGTACTCTTCATCTTCACTTCTGGAGAAAAATACTACGTTTGGAATGGGATAGAAGGATCGGTGTGCGAAATCCTGCGGCCGAGGAACCTAGGTGACATTTATGAGCGGATCGACAAGTATGATGGTTTCTTGGGACGTTTGGAGATGAAAGAACTCTAAGCCCAACAAGTCGGACGAGATTGAAGTGTAACCTCTCTGACAATGATTGGTGACGGAGAGGACAGAGTCGCAGCTGGGTCGGCTTCTGTCTCGTCGTACACATCTTCTGTATCATAAGTTACATTGAGGAACAGTCAGATTCTCGCCGGATGGAAGTTGTATTGTTACCGCGACGTGGCAGTCCGACTCGTTGAGAATCTACAAGTTATCAGAATCGAACGTCCAGCTCACTCATGATGTCAAGGTGTCGGTGAATTCATTCCCAAGCAGCTGTGTTGCATGGACCAGTGATCCCCGGCGCATCTTTGTCTTATCGTCCAATGTCCTGCGGGAAATGGAGGCGAACACGGGCACTTTTCTTCGCGAATGGACTATTCCTGGGACTACCACAAAATGTTTATGGGTCCATCGCGCTGTCCACCAACGACCAATTCCTTGCATCTTTCACTGGTCGTTCCGTCTCCCTCTGGGACGTTGTCACGGGTGTGCATATAGGAACACCTTGGGAACACGCTGTCGTTGTGCGGTCTATCGCACTCTCGTCGGATCAGAAGTATCTTGCTATTGGTGACGAGAACGGACAAGTCACTATACGCAATCTCGCAAATATCATCTCAGGTGCCTATCTTGCTGCTAGTGTCCAGTATCACGTCACAATTCATGTGTGTCCAGCAGTTGGCATAGGCAAGCGCGGTCCTTGGTTCTCCTAGAAGCGACTCACAGGCATGACGCTCTTGCAACCTTCCAGCTAGCATACGTTCAGGTACTTTCTTCCACGGTGTAGTTACGTTAGGTATGGTAGCACGAACATTTTCTAGTAACCGACTTCACTCGCCAAGTGCAACATCTATGCTTGCATCATGTATGAGGTGCACGCCAGTGGGCGTAGGGAGGACACGTCAAATGGATGGAATTTTTATTGTGGTTCCTCGTTATGTTAATGTTAACGTGTCATCGATATCGTATGTATATGTATCCGAAACATATCCAACTGGTTGGGATCAGAATGGAAGCACGCGTTATAGGGAAAATAGATACTCCAGCACATTGAACGAGTTCATCGCTACATATTCCCCTATCACGGAAAGAAATATAACCTTATTCCAACTAAATGAGAACGCGGGGACTGCCCCTGAATCCAGATTTAACTCTCCAAGATTTACTATTCCACATGGTGGGTGTCTCAAAGTTCGGAAAATGTAAGCAAGTATGAGGCGCCCTCCCGACGTTGACAAACTGATGCTCTTGATATAGCATGAACTTTTCTGCCACAAGACGTCACAGGTATACATAATTCTTTCTCGCACTTGTCCCGTTAGATTTCACCCACAAATTTTCGGATGCAACAAGATCGGGAACGTGTCCTTTGGCATAGTCTCTCCGATCTAAGTATCTGGATTTGGGAGGGTAGCAATGGAAAGCTGGCAGGGAAGCGCTGCTCGCTAGCGTCAGGAGTTCTGGTCATTAAATAGCATTCACACCTATTTGCAGTAATGAGTTCAAGAACTCTGAGACAAGTTGAATTCAAATCACTCTTCTTGAGTACCGCGAGAGAACCATAAAAATATTCAACAAAACCAATCTGGATTATTCTAGTTGTGGTCAGAATTGAGCATCAGACCTCAGGGGTGCTCGGAATTCAATACATCATGGCGTAGGTGATCCAGGAATGGGCAGAAAAACGTGTTGATGAGTTTTTTCTGGATGTCAGATAAGATGCGAGGTGAACACCGGAGCGTGTTGCAAGCCTGAGGCTGTCCGACCGATTTGAAAGCAGACGTAAGTCCTTTCCACTCTCTATTTCGACCGATCAAACTAGCTCCAGAAGGCTAGAATCAACCCCGCGTATAGGATTTACAGATATATCTGTGCATCCGTCCTAAACCCCTGAAGCGATGAATGGAAGGACGAGACAGCGACAGGAAACGCCGCTTTGTTAGCTCAGATATGATGGTAAGATCCCCATAAACCCATTGAAGTATGATCACTACCTTATTCCATCACTTTCCATGTAGAACATCCAGGAAATCCCCGTCCCTGTGTAATGGATCCAATATCCGTAAGTCCTTTGGAGCATGATCCATGCCCGATTCCATGTAAAAAGTTCAGGAAATCACGGATCTCCCAAAACGTGATTCAAGGCAGAAATAGGTCGTGACAGATGAGTCGGGAAATCGACAGTTTTACGCTTAGGTGCTCCGAATTCGTTACGATTGTGTTCACGAGGCATACAGGTGGAGTTGATTGGAATCACACATAGAGCTCTCTCCACGCAGATCGCAAACGAGTGAACGATGATAATCTCCACAATACCAAGGGAATGCTACACCGATATTGGTACATCTACGTGATTTCGCTCCTGTTATCAAGTCAACCGGTAGTTCAGGGCCAAGTTGTCATGGGATTGCTCGACACTAGTGATGAGGAATCAACGATACAAGGAGGGGTTATAACCATAGTCGCTTTTCAAGCTGATCTGTCTTCTCTCAGTTTCTTCAGTAGCTTTTTTGATTCTGCCATACCACTCCTGCTCTCCTTTCTCCAATTTCTCACCACTGAGAAGATGATATGAGTTCGCCACAGCGTCCTCAACCTCGGGACGAGTAATAAGCTTTCCGACCACTTGTATCAAATCGCTTTCAGATAATTGTGGTTGATACATCGGAATAGAATGCTGTTGGAAGACTTCCCTTGCGACGTTTGTTACGACGCTCCTGACGATCGAGTTGTTGGTGAGATTACCCAAGAAGCTCGCGATGCCATATTGCTTCCATGGTTCAATTTTTTCGACCCGACTTAGTATATTGGCATTTGCTGTGTGATGGAAACAGAAAATTGGATCAGCGTTCAAGTATAAACCACTACACACCTCTGTAGAGTTTCATTGCCTGGCGATTCTGAGTTATAAAAGCATCTCGTGAGGCTTGCACAGCGGGACGGATGTCCGCAGGATTCTCATTGGCCTTCTCGTTGAAGGCGTGGATTATAACACCTTTCCTCCTGTCTGGAATCCCAGCGACTTCCATCCAGTGCATGATATCAGCCAGCTTTCCATCTTGATGCACGTTTGGCGGATACATAAGGGTTACAAAGGCTTTGTCCAGTTCGGACAGCTCCATGTTCATGTCGATGTCGATACCCTCTTCGTTCAGTGCGCCCTCCATGGGATACCTAAAGGAACGAGCCCGATCAAGTCAATCCAAGCGTTGCCGTAACGAGGCCAAGCTCTAGTACATACATCATAATGGAATACCTGTCGAGTTCGCTGAAAGCCGCTATATCTTCAGGCTTGTAAACATCTATGACTTGTGATTTGACCCTCTCTCGTTGGTACTCGAAGAGAGGAGAAAAGTGTCTGTATACAGCCTCATCTCTTAGATGAATGAAATTCTCCCTGGCAGGACTTTGATGTTCATGCATGAGTCCAAGTGCGTGTCCGAACTCGTGTAAGATGGTGGCGCGGTCGCTCTGGTTGGTATATATCGCGTCAGGAAGTGAACCGAGATTCATAGAGACCTTGCCCTCGGCAATCTCGGCTAGCGAGTCTGTCCCAATACAGCTCCAAGAGGAGTTGGTACGGGCGAAGGAAACTAGGATGTCCTTCGAGTCCGATGGCCTATCGAACGAAAACTCGACATTCGCAAAGTCGGCCCATGTAAACTTCGTTTCACTTGATATCGATGGCTTAAGAACGTTTTTGACAGCCTGGTGTTGGCGCTCAGTCCCTCCCCTGAAGCCGACATTCAAGACCTAAAAGAATGATAAAATGACTACTGATTCAAGAGCAAGGATAGCGTGAGATCTGACCAATCGACCAGTCTCCTTCACCACTCTCTTGTCGTCCAGTGGCCATGCTTTGGTAGACCGGGCGGGGTCTCCGATATGTGTGGGTGGGGGTGGGGGTGAAACGCAAACGTTAAGCGTAGAGTTGACCATGACAAATTTGGCACGATGGTAAGAGTCTAATGGAATGATGCTACTGAAGGAACAGACAACCACATCATGACTGCGAGTGTTTCATAACTCGGATCCAAGGAAGTACTAGTAGTAGTAGTCGTTCTTGCAGTCTAATGAATATTTGGTGTGTTGTAAAGATACACATGGACCCTCGTGGATTTTGCATAAGTGTTTCAGAAAAACGGCAGAGTTTGTTGTCCGATATAGTAAGTGACAGCGATTATCGAGCACTCAAAAGTTGACTGACCTAGCGAAAGAATCCATGCCCTATCATCACTATCGTTGGTGAACCAAACCAACTGGATGGGCCCATGATTGAACTTCCGGCACAACGCGACGCGACGCAACTTCACACTAGAGAGCAACTCGCAACTCATCGGACCAATCATGTCGTGACATTACTTGCATGTACCTGTCTCTCTTTAACATCGTCGTTTCCCATCTTTCGATACAATCGTCACACTGATTCCGGAATACGCTTAGGACACTCATGGAGCCATACCTGACCTCGACACAAAACAGGTTGCATCCACTCAAATTATCGTGTCTGAGACCGGCAAGGTTTACAGTAAGGGTACGTGTAGATGCTCAATTTGCTACGGCGAACTAAACGTACAGACGAATTGAGTGCTTCAACAAATTCCTTGAGTTAACATACAAGTTTCGACACAGGTTGTTACATCCCTCCCGTATTAAAGTCGTCAAATCCTCCTTGATGGAACCCAGAGTACACCTACAAGAATCTTGCTATCTGTACCAAGATGTCCTTTCTCGATCGCTACGGCTGTGCATGAGTCGTGCAAATGAAACTGGTCCATCCACTTACGAATGAACTACGGGGTACCCAATGACAATGTCAGATCGTGATTTTGTCAGCGAAGTGGAAAACGCACACGAGCAGTGATAGTCAGGTCATTCTGGAAGAATATGATGTCATCAGGCGTCCAATGAGCATAGATACCATGTTCGAGATTATCCTCCCGATCGAAGTACAGGGTACCTTGGATATCGATACTCTGACCCCTTGCTTGGACCGTATCATCGTGGAATTCAACCTTCCGGTTCGGGTTTTCGACGACGATGGTGATATCTGCGCTGCCAACAGACTTTCTCATATGGGCGACTGTCGAACGAAAGACAAACTTGTTGTAGTCTGTACGGTTCAGAAGGGACATGTTGGGTGATCTACTGTCACTCTTGTTTCACCCATCAGAAAACAATATAACGACGGAGGTAAAATGGAATAAACTGACAGACTCGCTCGAATTATCGCAGTCATCCCGTGCTGTTGTCCTTGTTGAAAGGAAGAATGTCAAGGAGTCGACAATAAATCGTACAAATACCTACTTTCCAGAGAACAATGCGTTGCAACGCTTGATCTGATTGACTACCACCTCTTGCATAGATAGTGCTCCAATCATTTCCATGACTTCCGTCCTGGAAAGAGTAGGCTGTGGTTGTGCGATCTCTATTCCGTTTTGTCTGAAAACCTTTGTGACGATGTTCCTCATGATAGCTTGGAAAAGCTTGTTCTCCGCCGCGCCGTGGACGTAATCCGTAATAGAGCGCTGGTTGAAGACCGACTTGTTGAGACTATTCAAGAACATTCCGTTGGCTCTATATGTCATCCTCTTGAAGTCGTTCCAATATATTACTTCATTTCTCACTCCGCTCAGCCTCTGGTGCAAAGGTCGTGAGTCGTCTTTACCGCCGAAGGCTCCAACAATCCTATCTGCTACGTCACCAAAATCGGCATCACGGATGGCTTTCTCGAACCGTTTCTTCCGTTGCTCTGATCCTACAGTACCTTCTCGGAGGTCTGGCGGGTACAGGAGCGTGATGAAGGCTGCATCAAGTTGGGATAACTCCGCGTCAGACGATATCGATATATCCCTCCAATTCCAAACGAACCCGCTATATATCATAATGGAATTTTCGTCGAATTGAGCGTAGTTAGTGGTGGAAGCTTCGTATGGAGTAGGCAACCCAGAATCAGGACCTCGATGCACATGTCGGAGCCCAAGAGCGTGTCCGAACCCGTGAAGAATATGGCGACGATTCTTTTTTGGATCGCTAGCCGAAGTCGCGATGCCGTGAAGTGCCATTGTCGCGGTGGAAGGTTTTGCTAATCTAGCCATTGTCCCTACAGCAGACCAACAATCATTCCGATTATTGCCAAATCTCTTGAAGCTGATTCTTATATCAGCTTCAATTTCGTTGTCTGCGAGACGGAAATCAATATTGGCGCAATCTTGCCAAGTCACAAAGCTGTCCCCGACTAGCTTTCGATCCGCATGAATGGTAGTAACGACCGTATTTCTTTGCTCGAGAGTACCATCAAGGAAAAAATACTTGAGAATCTGCAAGAAGAGTACAACACATTGTGAAATACATCGGGACAAATTACACCATCCGACTTACCACCGCTCCGTTGTTTGGATCGGATTTTTCATCGATTGACCACAGTTGTTCGGAAAGTGTGTAACCATTATGACTGTTTGAGGATCCGCCTTGTGAAGCTGGTTTGGTTTCGAAAAAGATCTGACAGCCATCTGAGGGGGCCATCCAGCCAGAGTTTGCTGAAACTGGAAGAACGAATCCTGAAGACCAGAGATAAAGCAGAGATGTCCGACCTGACGCCCACGGTGATCTCCACTGACAGGATGTAATTCGGTACCCATTTCTCCACTGCACTACACTAGCGAATGCCTGCGACTGCGGCATGGGAACACACCTGTATGCTGGGACGCCACTATCTGATGGAATGCAACTTAGAATTATTAGAATATGTTTCGTATACTTGGGCAAGAGATGCCGGAGATAGATCGTCAGACTCGGACCTAGTATCGACTTGACAATGTCGTTGACAAGTAGGGAAGTGAAGTGATAAGGGCCTACATCTCACGCATGTCAATTATTTCCTGGATCTGTCAGTCGTCTGCCGAAGAGGAGACGAAGGAGATGGCTACATCATACCATATCTGTACTTCCATGGAGACTGGGACTCCCACAGTGGAGTTCTGCTTCAAAATCAGAAACTACGACAAAATGAGAATTAGGAGGCCGCGTGGTCAGGCAAGATCAGAAGTGGGCATATCGGTTGAGTTGTGCATGTGAAGACTTGAGGATGGCGCTGGGTACGTCTCGGAATAACAAGTATCCTTGAGCACCACTATGATTCTACCTTTAGCTGCTGAATGATCCACATATTGGAGGTGAACTATCAATAAGTTCCACGCAAGGAGTTGAGGAATGACGAATATCGAGTAAGCACAAACAGTTCGTAAGTTCGTAAGTGTGTACGCATCAAATCCGACTCGGACAGCAGATACGAGTCTGGAAGTGGTTGGTCAACGACGAGTCGAAGGATGCAGCCTGAGAGGGTTTGTAGTAGGAAGAGTACATCACCCCATCTACAATCCCGCCACAGCTGGATCCAGCTATTACATAAGTCGTGCAATTTTTTCAAACTAACGAGATTTACAAGAGGATGCTCGGACAGCCAAAGGAAATTCACCGATTGCCATTAGAGCCGCTCTCCTCGGGGTCCACAAAGCCAGTGCCTCTATGATCCTCCTTATCAGTAGTGGGTTCTGGTTTACAAGGTTGTCTTGAAGATGCGGCTGCGCCCTTCAAGGAATCCAAAAACAGAGGGTTCTTGGCGAGAGACGTGAACATATTGACGAAACCTCGCTGAACGGTGTTGCTTATAGCTTGTGGTAAAGTGTCCGGGAGTTGCGTCTCTGGAGACAGAGGTACATCGTGCCTGCGTAAGTCCTCGACAGCGATGTTTGTGAAGACTTTGTCAAACTGGGGATCCAGTACAGCGGCTGCAAGTGCGTCGTAAAAGAATTCTTCCAAGACATTTGCGTTGTTTGCATCCACCGGCGTCACCCTATTACTGTCCATCATGAAGAGTGTTACGAAGGTCTGCACAGGCAAAGAACTTCAATAAGAAATGTAATTATGCATGACGATTAACAGACCAAGCTGCAAAGGTTTGACGAACCTCCTTAACTTGAAGGTCGGTTATGGCACGTCCTTGTCCCACCTATACATACTAATGATAACTCAAGCCCTTCGGCACACTCCAATAATCGGCCTCGTTCACGTCATGATGCTCACAAATTCTTTAGGGTACTTTCGGTGGAGACAATTAATCGGTTCAAATGTGCACATGGAACCGCATCGTTTAGGCACGATCTATGTGAGCAGCCCACTTTCCCAGTTCAAGCAAAGATCTGGACGATACTTGTGTCCAAAGAGGGAATCCCGGCTTGTCATACCGCACGAGTCCCGAAGAACCCTAGTTTTATGGAAGGTAAGTTGGACAATGAAGTCTGGTGCATGACTTGTTCAATTATCCAACATATACAGACGTAATGAAAACCATACCCCTTTTGGTCCACTGGCAGGAATAGCAACCGAGTCTCATCTCGGCAAAGAGCGCGAAACCAGGTGACCTAGCCGACTCAACTGTCTCCGCATCTGGCGCTTATCAGGCGAGGATACCCCAGAGGGTATAGTAGGACAGCAGGAACGAAGATATTCATGGTTTTACGAATGCGGCACCATGGACGTCGAATCTGAGATCTGGAGCTTTCAGCCCAGTTTGTGCGCAGTCGAGGTATGGAATTGTCATCCAAAGATCGAGACTTGGAGATCCTGTTATATAGTAATCATAGCCATCATACACCCACCGACTTTCTCCATATCATTGCCTTGGAATTTTCTTCCACACGTATCCATCTCACTCTGCCGAGCACAATCATGTCCGATTCTACCCCAAAGCTCTGCCTCCCGCCTCCGTTGCCTCCGCCCCAAAAAGAAGCGGGAGGCGGCGAGTCGTTTGTCGCGTCTACGAAAGTATGGTCACTCCTTGAGGATAAATGCGATAGCGTCAGCGGAACGTTGGTAAGCCCACAGCTTTCAATGTCCTTGCACAGCTGAGTTCGTGGCGACCATTGTCTTGTTCCTTAGGTCTTGAACGTAGGCTTCAAAGACGGAAACGAAATTCAACAATCTCATGTCCAGGAAACACTCAAAGTAACAGCCGCAGGGAAGCCAAAAGACACCTGGGCTGACTTCGCCAACATCGAGTTCACTTTCAATCGGGGAAAAAAAGATATATTAGTCTCGTTCGAAGACAAAACCTCCTCTTGGAGCTGTGTAGGGACGGACTCGACGATCGAGATCTCCCAAGGCAATCACTCTGTGAATTTCGGCTGGGTTCCAGACTCTGGTAGCCTTACGGCTTCGCAGCGCGCTACTATTGTGCACGAGTTTGGACACGCCATCGGGCTTATGCATGAACATCAGAGTCCCGCCAGAGGAGGATTCATTCATCTCAAGGAGAGGGCCGTCTACGATCGTTTTCTGCCTCTCCTCAATTATAGTCGAAAGAAGGTTAAATCGCAGGTCATCGACGTGTACAACTCGCAAGATGTCGCGGCTTTCAGCCAAGTCGACAGGTACTCAATCATGATGTATGTCCCGGACCTCGGCATCCCCGTAACTGTGCTTGAAGTGACCTGGCTGTGCTCATCCCCTTAGGTATCCCATGGAGGCCTCGCTGAACGAAGAGGGCATCGACATCGACACGAACCTGCATCTGTCCGAGCTGGACAAAGCCTTTGTAACCCTCATGTATCCACCAGACTTGCGTCAAAGCGAAAAGCGAGTTGAGTTTATACACTGGATGGAGGTCGCTGGGATCCCAGACAGGGAAAAAGGTGTTATACTCCACGCCTTCAATGAGAAGGTCAAAGAGAATCCTACAGACGTCCGACCAGCTGTCGATGCGGCACGGCAGGCCTTCATAGACCAAAATAAAGTGGCGATGAGAAGGTATAGAACCAATGCCGATATCCTGAACCAAGTGCAATTGGATGGTCCTTCGAAGCAGTCCGGCATCTTTGACTTCTTGGGAAATATCATCAAGAGCCCGATCATCACCGGCGTCGTGACAAACATCGCGAAGGAAGTCTTCCAACAGCATTCCATTCAGATGTATGAACCGCAATTTTCCGAAAACGATGTGGTACAAGTGGTGGGCAGACTTATAAACCGTCCAGAGATTGAGGACGCTGTGGCGGACTCCTACCGTCATCTCAGTGGCGAAGAATTGGAGAAAGGGGAGAAGGAATGGTACGACCGAATCAAAAAGGCTAGTGGAGAGACTGAGAAAATAGAGAGAGAGAAATGAACAGTGATTGGGAGAGCTCGCGTCCACGTAGGAGCAGTCGTAACTTGATTTCATCTATAGTGATTCCTGACTATGCTTGTAACACAATTTGTATTGTTGACGTCTCACGATTAGTTTCGAGAAATCCCATGACACCTTTGACTGAATCAACTTTCCATTAATAGCAGAAACAAAATCTCGTAGATGTGCCGATGCTGTCTATACCCTCTCAACGTTCGGGATATTGATATTCGACTTCGCTGGCGTGCCCGCCGCGATACCCAGGAAGGTGTTTCGCGGACCTATGATGAAAGGGCTAGGGGTCTCTTTCCGACATGGTCCACACGTTTGCGACCTCTGAGCGGCTGAACATATCACCAGGACAGATCGCATCTCAATATTGCACACGGGCTACATACACTGTCCACGAGCTAGTGCTGGCGTCAGGAGCAAGCTTCTCAGTTCGCTCCCGGGCCAGGTCCACGTATCTTGACCAACTCCACCCGCATGCCTCGTGAACACAATCGCGATCGCGTCCCACTCACGCACCATCTAGGAGTGGGAACATCGGGTTCCCAGTATCTATGATCTGACATGATCAAGCTCGTTCCGGATCGCGTTTATGGAGAGAAGTCGTCCGAGATTTCCTGGATCTTCATTATATCTGTGCTAACAAAGCGGCGTTTCCTGTCGCTGTCTCGTCCTTCCATTCATCACTTCAGGGGGCTAGGACGGAGGCATGAATATATCTGGAAAAGGTTCCATGATTCTATGCGTGGGATTGGTTCTAACCTTCTGGAGCTAGAATGATTCGTCGACATAGAGAGTGGAAAGGACTTACGCCTGCCTTCAAATCGGTGGGAAAGCCTCAGGCTTGCAACACGCTGCGGTGTTCACCTCGCATCTTATCTGTCATCCAGAAAAATAATACATCAACACTTTTTTGCCCATTCCTGAATCACCTACGCCATGATCTATTGAATTTCCAGCACCCCGGAGTTCTGACCACTCAATTCTGATCACAACTAGACTGATACAGATTGGTTCCAAGTCTATTGAAGAATTTCTTGGTTCTGTCTCGGGACTCTGGAAGATATATGAATTCAACTTGTCTTGGAGTTCCTGCACTCTGTACCCGAAAGCAGGTGTTGATGATCTTTAATCAACGTATAGATCTAGAACTGGTTACATCCAGGAACCCGAGCCCCTGATCTAAGCGTGCGGCGTTCCCCTGCCAGCTTTGCATTGTCACCCTCAGAATATGGCAGAGGGCATGTTTCCGATCTCCCTGTAGCGTCTGGAAAAATCGAGGGTGAAATCTAAGGGAATTAGTCGTGAGGGGTATGCGAATTATGGAGACCTGTGACGCTTGTGGCAGACATACCAGTCTATGCCATATCGAGAGCACCAGTTTCCTCAACGTCACTAGGACGCCTTGTCTATTTAAGTATTCTAAACTTTGAGACAATAATGCACGTGAGATAATAAATCTTCGAGAGTTATTTGGATTTCGGGGATATCTCCATGTATGAAAACTGTTTGTGAGGTAAAGTTACATCTCTTCTTTCTATAGTGCGGGAATGCTGGAATGGCGATTGGAACCGGTGAGCTTCATTTTTACTCTAGATATCTCATGTTTGCCGCCACCTCGGGTCTCCCTTTTCACTGAATCAACTGAACCAGGCAGGAACTTGTGTTATGAAGAGTCTCCACCTTAGATCCCAGGTGGTTAGATCGCCAAGGATGGGAATGGCTGATCGATAACACTATTTCATAACAACATGAGAGCCTCCGAGTCGCAGCTCAGCTCAGTGCTAGCCTTTATAGGTATCTGAGATCCGGTTGAATACTAACGATCCATTTCCGGTTACCTTCGTCTTCCATCGGCTTGACAGATCTGTTCATCCACACGTCCGTCCTTGTCAAAGTGGTGTGTTACGTTCATTCACTAGACTCTGATGTAACAGGTCACACATGAGACGTCAAGGTCCCGCAAGCGACATTCTACTGATAGAGCCCAAACAAGTACCAAAGCATATACCTGGGATATATACTCGGGTAGCAGAAGGGTATGAAGGTCTTCCGCGAGTCCGTATACTCTGCTATGACATCCTTCTGTAACCAGTTACCTCCCTGGGCCTCAGTCGGCCACTTCGACACAAATGGACATTACTCCAAGGAAGCCATCGTCGTCATCGAACCAAAATTGTGGCCAAACGGTTCCATCAGTATCAGACCTCTCCTGTCGATTCCATCAGCTCATCATCACCTTGTCCTCCCAGACTATTTCCTACTCCTTCTTGGATGGAAGTGATCAATACAAAGATCTACTCAAAGCTGCTTTCGCTGAATATACTCGCTACGCGAGTCTTGACTTCAGACAGTATCGTGATGGAGATCCCTCGGCCAAGATTCGTATCACCTTCGCAAGTACGACTCAATCAGACTCTGTTACGTGCCCTATTGGGATAGATGCCCTGCGAATGCTCGGTGGTGTTCCAACTATAGATCTGGGCTCGATAGCCAATCATCCTCC
>JBBPTH010000093.1:0-72554 GCA_038094055.1 Chalciporus sphaerocephalus | reverse complement strand
GAAACAATTCCAGAGATATCACATTGCCCATCAGCATAGCACCTACTAATAGCAAACGGTTCATATCCGCAGAAGCCCTGCTGGACTCAGGTGCTAACACGATATTCATAGACCAATCTTGGGCCGAAAGGCACAAGTTACCCTTGTTACCCCTTCGTCACCGCCTACCAGTGTACAATGTCGACGGATCTAGGAACTCCGCCGGAGACATCACACACTATGCAGAGATAATCATAGACTACCAAGGTCATCGCGAGAAGACCACAGCCGAAATCACCAATCTCGGAAAGAATCAGGTTATTCTAGGATATACATGGTTAAAGAACCATAATCCGGAAATAGATTGGTCACAAGGCAAAGTTCTCATGACACGCTGCCCAAGCACTTGTCAAAACCTTAGGGCAAAGCCTTCCTTCTCACGGTACATAGAAGAACAAGAACGTGTCACATTTGATCACGTATACGCTCTCAAACGGGAAACTCTTGAAAAGGATAAACCGGCTGAGAAATCCCCGGAAGAACTTGTTCCCCGTGCCTATCACAAGTTCATTCACCTATTCAAGAAGAAAGAATCCGAGCGTATGCCCACACGTAAACCATGGGATCACGCAATAGATCTCAAGGACACCTTCGTGCCGAAGAAAGGCCGATTAATTCCCCTATCCCCACAAGAACAAGAAGAAGTCAGTGCCTTTATCGATGATCAACTCCAAAAAGGTTACATCCGCCGCTCCACATCCCCACAGACTTCTCCTGTGTTCTTCATGCCAAAGAAAGATGGAAAGAAGCGTATGGTACAGGATTACAGATACCTCAATGAACACACGGTGAAGAACAATTACCCGTTACCCCTGATATCCCAATTGGTCGATAAGCTAAAAGGAACTAAACTATTCACCAAGATGGATCTCAGATGGGGTTACAATAATATCCGTATCAAAGAAGGCGATGAATGGAAAGCCGCTTTCGTTTGCCACCGAGGTTCTTTCGAACCATTGGTCATGTATTTTGGACTCTGTAATTCCCCCGCTACCTTCCAGACCATGATGAATGAAATATTCGCAGATATGGAAGACACCGTAGTTGTCTACATCGACGACATCATGATCTTTACCAAAACAGATGACGTAAAAGAACATGAGAAAGTAGTTCTCAAAGTTCTCGCACGCCTAGAAGAGAACGACTTATTCATCAAACCAGAAAAATGCCACTTCCATACCAAAGAAGTTGAATTTCTTGGCATGACAATAACTCCCGAAGGCATCAAAATGGATGATGACAAAGTCAAGGCTATTACCGAATGGCCAACTCCCACTACAGTCCGCGGAGTTAGAAGTTTCTTAGGACTAGCCAACTTCTACCGCCGCTTTATCCAAGATTATGCGCAGGTCGCACGACCGTTGAATGACCTTACCAAGAAAGATACCCCTTTCTCATGGAAAGAGTCACAACAGGAAGCGTTTGACACGCTAAAAAGGAAATTCACCACCACTCCTATTCTCGCTTTCCCAGACAATGATAAGAAATTCCGCCTAGAAACAGATGCATCTAATTTTGCAACTGGAGCTGTTCTATCTATAGAACAAGATGGCAAATGGCACCCAGTCGCATTCTCTTCCCACTCCATGTCACCAGAAGAACGTAACTACCCAATTGCAGACAAGGAGATGCTAAGTGTTATCCGAAGTCTAGAACAATGGAGACACTATCTAGAAGGTGCAAAACAGGAATTTGAAATTTGGAACGATCACGCAAACCTTCAATGGTTTATGCAACGGCAAGACCTAAACAGACGTCAAGCCAGATGGTCTCAGTACCTCTCTCGTTTCAATTTCAAATGGATCCACAAGGCCGGAAGTCAAATGGGAAAAGCCGACGCTCTCTCCAGAAGAGAAGATCACGCAAAAGGAATAGAAGATGACAACAAGCAGGTCTTAGTCATCCCTCCAGAACAAATAGCCGCCACATCAGTGCACATAGCCACAGATAGTGACGATATTCTGGAAAAGATAAAGAAAGCAACATGGAAAATTCTAGAATCAGAAGCCATCAAACTTTGCAAGGATCACGGCATCTGTACAGAGAAAGATGAACTTCTCTACGACAAGAAAAACCGGATCTTCGTGCCGAATGATCAGGATCTTCGCATGGAAATCATACGTTTACATCATGATACTCCTGTTGCCGGACATCCAGGAATAGATCGAACCCTAGAACTGCTACAGCGTAGCTATACTTGGCCTGGAATGCCCACACTAGTCAAAGACTATGTCTCACGCTGCGATAGATGCGCACGCTTCAAAGGCATCAATACTGCATCCGCTGGAAAACTGTTACCTTTGGAAATTCCGGATCTTCCATGGGAACACGTCAGTGCAGACTTCATGACAGATTTCCCAGAATCAAATGGATTCGATTCCATTCTAGTCGTCGTTGATCGATTCTCCAAAGAAGTCGAATTCATTCCCTGCACCAAATCTGTCAACGCCTTACAAACAGCTAGACTGTATCTCACACACGTATGGAAGCATCATGGACTTCCTAAAACAATTGTATCGGACCGAGGACCGCAATTCGCATCCCAAGTGATGAAAGACTTATGTAAACGTCTCGGCATCACGCCTAAACTCTCTACCGCGCGGCATCCGCAAACAGATGGACAAACAGAACGCATGAATAGAGATCTACAACAGTATCTCCGACTATTCACCGCAGAAAAACAACACGAATGGTCAGAATGGTTGCCAATTGCGCAATTCTCATATAACTCAAAAAGACAAACTTCTACACAGAAAACTCCCTTTTCAGTCACACGCACATATGAACCAAAAATAGGAATAGAAAATCACACGGCAAAAGCTCCCGCTGCCGCTAAACTCGCAGATGAAATAGAACAAACCCTCAAAGAAACAAAAGAAAATCTAGAAAAAGCACAAAAACACATGAAAAAGCAAGCAGATAAACATAGAACAGAAGCTCCGCAATACAAAATAGGAGATAAGGTTTGGCTTAGCACAGATGGTCTAAAACTCCCACGACCTTCAAAGAAGCTCACGGAGAAATGGTTAGGACCTTACGAAATCATTAGCTTCAAAGGAAGCAACGCTATTGAACTCCGACTCCCACGCACCATGAAAGTGCACAACGTGTTCAATATAGCTAAAGTTAAACCATACAAGGAACGTCTACCCGGGCAAAAGGCTGACAAACCAGGTCCAGTACTCGTCACAGAAGACAGAGACGACGAATATGAAGTTGACTACATTGTCGACTCTAGACTACGAGGAAAAAGGCTAGAATTCCTAGTACATTGGAAAGGATACGACGACACGGACAGAACGTGGGAACCCCGATCAAATCTTACTAATGCGCCGGACGCAATAAAGGAATTCTATAAAAAGAATCCATCGGCTCCCCGTCTACTCCGCATGACTCAGGTTGATTTCCAGAAGCTGTTCAAACCTTACAAAAACTTCACAGCATTGACTGCGGAGGACAGCTTATATAATCATCATGAAGCAATATAAAAGAACCCGCTTCAGCCTGATCAAACCCCAATTCACTTCCTTCCTACAAACTAGTCGAGCACCGCTCCTAGCGAACCCTCTAGCATCTTTACTACCTCGTCAAACCTCCAATACTCCTATGTCTTCTTGGACCAACGCTTACACCCAATTCCACGCCCGTGCTATCATTGACAAATACTTAAACCACGATCCCAACGCCCCCCATATTGACACCCCCGCCCACCCCACCCCTCTTGCACCAGTACCGTGGTCATGGATAGACTTTGGTCTACTGATCACGTATATGGTCTCGATATTCACTCTCTGTGTCGTTCTGATCGAGAACGGCACATTGTTCGTCACCGGGATGCTTATCCTACTGACTATTTTCTCCTTGCTCTTCACATTCGGGACCGCGCTATACGTGGTTGGCTCAGTGCGGGACGGCAAGGGGATAACATTAGAAATAATGCGCGACAACACTAATGGTCGCAATTTATTCAAAGGTTTCAGCATTACCATGCCCGACAAATACTTCATCGAACAAGAAGGTTACAGCTATGAAGTATACTCCCGCGACTTCCGAGCCCGCGAAAAGGAACAGCATGATGCCCTCATGGAACGAACCAAACCAGTTCGTCAGCAAATTGAGGCACAGGCTGAAAACATCAATGATTGGGCCGGAGCTACCGGATGGGAGGACACCGAAGAAAATGCGGACAATGAAAATGGTGACGACGACGCTACTCTTCATAGCGACAACGATCTGACCAACAGCAGCTTTGTAGCTGTATACAACCTTCATATCTGATGAAGAAAGGTCGTGATTGCCTGGAATGCAATCCATAGAGAGGGGGTAGTGTTACAAATGGTACAGTTCTTACCTTTCTTCCCCTACACTTTTACTTACTTCACTACGTTTCAGTTTCATTTTGGACTTAGTCGAATTTCTTGTACAATAGTCACATGACTGATCACGTGACTCCCTCACGTGACACGGACTACTCTTTCCGCTTAGTCATATATGCTTAGTCTTGCTTACTCATCCTTGCTTACCTTTTCTTACTAAGACTGCTGCGCCGCAGTCAGCATTACTCAGGATTACTCATCTTCTCTATTGTTCTTACTCAGCTACTGCGCATTGCTGTGCGCTCTACTTTTGCTATTGGCTAGTATTTAAGGTTCATACCAAATAGGTACAAACACACCAATAGTATATAAGCCAGGAGTCTGAAGGGCGTCCCCCTCAGTCTTGTTCTCCTGGAGTTCTCCTCAACAGCTCTCCTGCAGTAAGACTACCTAATTGTTCTAGCAAAGCACTTCAACGCTCAGGTAAGTTGTTGAGTGTTTCACTCACCTGTAGCGTTGAGATGCTTTGCTAGAACAATTAGGTAGTCAGGCTGCAGGAGAGCTTATGAGGAGAACTCCAGGAGAACAAGACTGAGGGGGACGACCTTCAGACTCCTGGTTTATATACTATTGAGGTGTTTGTAACTATTTGGTATGAACCTTAAGTACTAGCCAATAGCAAAAGTAGAGCGTACAGCAATGCGCAGTAGCTGAGTAAGGACAATAGAAAAGATGAGTAATGATGAGTAATGCTGACTGCGGCGCAGCAGTCTTAGTAAGAAAAGGTAAGTGAGAATGAGTAAGCAAGAGTAAGCATATATGACTAAGCGGAAAGAGTAGTCCGTGTCACGTGATGTAGTCACGTGATCAGATCACGTGATGAAGTCATGTGACTATTGTACAAGAAATTCGACTAAGTCCAAGATGAAACTGAAACGTAGTGAAGTAAGTAAAAGTGTAGAGGAAGAAAGGTAAGAACTGTACCGTTTGTAACAGATGGGGTTACAACAATATCCGCATCAAAGAAGGCAATGAATGGAAAGCCACTTTCATCTGTCATCAAGGTTCTTTCGAACCATTAGTCATGTACTTCGGTCTCTGTAACTCCCCCGCAACTTTCCAAACCATGATGAACAAGATATTCACAGATATGGAAGACACCATAGTTGTCTATATCGATGACATCATGATCTTTACCAAAACAGATGACATAAAGGAACACGAGAAAATAGTGCTTAAAGTACTCACACGCCTAGAAGAGAATGACTTATTCATCAAACCGGAGAAATGTCATTTCCACACCAAAGAAGTTGAATTTCTTGATATAACAATAACTCCCGAAGGCATCAAAATGGATGACGATAAAGTTAAGGCAATCACTGGATGGCCAACTCCGACCACTGTCCAAGGAGTTAGAAGTTTCTTAGGACTGGCCAACTTCTATCACCGCTTCATTCAAGATTATGTGCAAGTCGCATGACCCTTAAATGACCTTACCAAGAAAGATACCCCTTTCTCATGGAAAGAGTCACAACAAGAAGCATTTGACATGCTAAAAAAAAAATTCACCACCACTCCTATCCTCGCTTTCCCAGATAACGATAAAAAGTTCCGTCTAGAAACTGATGCATCTAACTTTGCAACTGGAGCTGTTCTATCTATAGAACAAGATGGCAAATGGCACCCAGTCACATTCTCATCCCACTCCATGTCACCGGAAGAACATAATTACCCAATCGCAGACAAGGAGATGCTAAGTGTTATCCGAAGCCTAGAGCAATGGAGACACTATCTAGAAGGTGCAAAACAAGAATTTGAAATTTAGAATGACCATGCAAACCTTCAATGGTTTATGCAACGGCAAGATCTAAACAGACATCAAGCCAGATGGTCTCAGTACCTCTCTCGCTTCAATTTCAAATGGATCCATAAAGCCAGAACACAAATGGGAAAAGCCGATGCTCTCTCTCGAAGAGAAGATCATACAATAGGAATAGAAGATGATAACAAGCAAGTCTTAGTCATCCCTCCAGAACAAATAGCCGCCACGTCAGTGCACATAGCCACAGACAGTGACGACATTCTAGAAAAGATAAAGAAAGCAACATGGAAAATTCTAGAATCAGAAGCCATCAAACTTTGCAAGGAACATGGCATCTGTTACAAATGGTACAGTTCTTACCTTTCTTCCTCTACACTTTTACTTACTTCACTACGTTTCAGTTTCATTTTGGACTTAGTCGAATTTCTTGTACAATAGTCACGTGACCTCATCACGTGATCTGATCACATGACTCCATCACGTGACACGGACTACTCTTTCCGCTTAGTCATATATGCTTACTCTTGCTTACTCATTCTCACTTATCTTTTTTACTAAGACTGCTGTGCCGCAGTCAGCATTACTCATCATTACTCATCCTTTCTATTGTTCTTACTCAGCTACTGCGCATTGCTGTGCGCTCTACTTTTGCTATTGGCTAGTAGATAAGGTTCATACCAAATAGTTACAAACACACCAATAGTATATAAGCCAGGAGTCTAAAGGGCATCCCCCTCAGTCTTGTTCTCCTGGAGTTCTCCTCAACAGCTCTCCTGCAGTAAGACTACCTAATTGTTCTAGCAAGCACTTCAACGCTCAGGTAAGTTGTTGAGTGTTTCATTAGAACAAGACTATACTAACCTTCCCTTTGCAGATTAGCTACCTGCAAAGCCAAGTCAACTCGATCTAGTCCTTGAAGAAGAGTAAACCGTACTCGATAGCAATAGCAAGTAAGAACCTTCCCATAGTTAGGGTTAAGGGCGAAAACTAATAACAACCACTAGTGTCTTACATTCCACCCATCGATTACTTCCCCGAGTTCCTCACTGAGGAGGAACGCGCAGCACGTCTCCTAGTTCCAATTGTCCCACCTCCTCGCTCCTATAGTCCTACCTTAAGCGAGATCGACAACCTTCTTTACCCATCTCGGTCTCCCAGCCCCATCCAAGTCTCTGTCGGGCCAAATAGACTCATCTTACCGCCACTCCCTGATATCGATCCAAACGACCACCCTATCCTTCTCCAACCCGACTCTCCACTCTCCCGCTCTCCTAGTCCCGCCGTCAGTAACGTCAAACCTTACAACAGGTTCAATCCAGAAGATCTACAAGCATACTTAAACGCCCGCGTAAGCTTCTCGTTACCAGACAAGAGACCCAAGCTTACCAAAACTCGCCAGAACCCGCTCGACCCTGAAGCCGAGCATCACCTCCCAGAGTACAGAGAACGTACTCTAAATTCCGAACCAGTTCCCCCGCTCCCGGAACCCATTAATTGGGCACCCCTAGGCCCCCGATTTCAACCGGCGAATCTCAGACCGATTCGCCCCTTCTCAGTCGAATCTAAAGTCAACTTTATAAGGTACTATTTCCAACACGTCGCGCCCCACACTCCACCAGCTAACCGTTGGCTGTTATCTCGATATCTTCTCAGATCAACACCAGACCAGATTATTGGCCAAAGATCTCTCCCTCAGGCTAGCGGATCGAGAGATCATATTCCATCAGAACGGAGTCAGACTAGAGAGGCTAAAAAGAAAAGAAGGGTACATAGAAAGGACCGTACCTATAAGGATAATACTCCTCGTTCTCGCCACCCTCGCGTACCAACTAGGATTAGATTGTTGGTACCTCTCCTTCCTCCCCATCGCGGCCTACCTTATCTTAGGCCATCAAGTAGTCTTAGGAGACCTCAACGGATCTTGTGAAATTACTTATACTCTATACAAAATACATCCAGTGGTTCCTCCTCAGGACTTAAACCAAGAATCAGAGTCAGAAGAAGAAGAAGAAGAAGAAGAAGAAGTAATTCCAGTTAGAGTTAGGCCTCCCACTCCTACCTACCCAAGAGAAATAAGGCCTCCCACTCCTCCTAATCAAAGACAAGTCTCTCCTCCTCATTCACAAAGAGAAGAATCAGAAGCGTCAGAACCCTCGATTTTCCCTTCTGCACGTAACTTTCCCCGGATAAACCAATTCTCCATTTACGGCATCTCAGTCGCCGATCGATCTGCACCTCCTCCTTACCAAAGAAGGAATCCTATTGCCGAAACTCCAGACTCGCAATCAGAAAACTAGTCAAACATGTCTCACGGAACTGACGTCAGCGATCTCATTGACGCGCTTAACGCGCTAACCTTGGAACAATCAATGGCAAATACCGAAAAGAAGAAGGACGTAACCAAGAAGATAGCCGACCCAGGTTATTGGGATGGAAACCGCCCCTCTTTCCACCTATGGTGGCTAAGAATAAAGTTATGGGCAAATCAACAACATTGGGAAACAAATCAGCTCCGCACCGTGGCAATTCTCTCACGGATGAATGGAAAGGCCTCTAGATTCGCACTCCTAACATTGGAAGCATGCGAAAGAAACGAGAATATTCCCACAGGAACACCCCCAATCATCCCAGGAGATCACGCATGGTTGACGTTAACAGAGCTAGAAACTAAAGTCAAAGAATTCTTCCAAATAGATGTGCTTGCACACGAAAGTTTGAAGAAATTGGAGTCTCTCAAACAAGGATCTATGGACATTCATTCATTCTCACAACTTTTCAGTATTCTCTTCCGAGAATCGGGAATCTCCGAAGAGCACGGTTTAACCATTCTAAAGAAAGCAGTCGATTTCCGCATCTATCAACAACAGATTCTAAATATGACAGAAGCTAAAACCGTACAAGAGCTTCTGAGCAACTATGTGGATATCGGCAGAACTTATGAGCGAATGAAGCTAGAACACTCTACCGGAAACCCGTTCCGCTCTAGTTTTGGAAACTCATCATACCCGTCCAGTTCACGCTCACCGCCTCAGCCGAAATTTACCGAATACGGCTTGCAACCAGGTCGAGGCGCACCCATGGACATTGGTGCTGCAAATAGACCTTCCCTAAAAGGCAAATGTTTCAATTGTCTTGGTCCACACCTCGCACGCGATTGCAAGAAACCCTCCACACGTTGCCGAAGCTGTGGTTGGTCACGAGGTGAACACAAGAATAATTGCAGAAACTACAAAGGAAAGAGCACACGCCAAGCTCGAACCTTGAACACAGACCCTGAAGAATCTCACAAACCAGAAATAGAATTCGATGAGATGAAGGCCTCCTTCTTGGAGATAGAACCAGAAGGAAAGGGAAAAGCCAAAGCGGTCTAGACGAACTGGGTGTCCAGATCGCTAAACCCAACAAGAATCAATCCAATAATAGTCTAACGGGGTCTCATTCAAGTGAGCTCGGCCGGGACTTGAAACTGGTGCTTAATTCCGTTAACACAATAGACAACCAAATCCCAGACCAGATTTGTATTCGTGGAAACAATTCCAGAGATATCACATTGTCCATCAGCATAGCACCCATTAATAGCAAACGTTTCGTATCCGCAGAAGCCCTGCTGGACTCAGGTGCTAATACGATATTCATAGACCAATCTTGGGCCGAAAGGCACAAGTTACCCTTGTTACCCCTTCGTCACCGCCTACCAGTGTACAATGTCGACGGATCTAGGAACTCCGCCGGAGACATCACACACTATGCAGAGATAATCATAGACTACCAAGGTCATCGTGAGAAGACAACAGCTGAAATCACCAATCTCGGAAAGAATCAGGTTATCCTAGGATACACATGGCTAAAGAACCATAATCCAGAAATAGATTGGTCACAAGGCAAAGTTCTCATGACACGCTGCCCAAGCACTTGTCAAAACCTTAGGGCAAAGCCTTCCTTCTCACGGTACATAGAAGAACAAGAACGTGTCGCATTTGACCACGTATACGCTCTCAAACGGGAAAATCCTGAAAAGGATAAACCAGCTGAGAAATCTCCGGAAGAACTTGTTCCTCGTGCCTATCACAAGTTCATTCACCTATTCAAGAAGAAAGAATCCGAGCGTATGCCCACACGCAAACCATGGGATCACGCAATAGATCTCAAGGACACCTTCGTACCGAAGAAAGGCCGATTAATTCCCTTATCCCCACAAGAACAAGAAGAAGTCAGTGCCTTTATCAATGACCAACTCCAAAAGGGTTACATTCGTCGTTCTACATCCCCACAGACTTCTCCTGTGTTCTTTGTGCCAAAGAAAGATGGAAAGAAGCGTATGGTACAGGATTACAGATACCTCAATGAACACACGGTGAAAAACAATTACCCGTTACCTCTGATATCCCAATTGGTCGATAAGCTAAAAGGAACTAAACTATTCACCAAGATGGATCTCAGATGGGGTTACAATAATATCCGTATCAAAGAAGGCGATGAATGGAAAGCCGCTTTCGTTTGTCACCGAGGTTCTTTCGAACCATTGGTCATGTATTTTGGGCTCTGTAATTCTCCCGCCACATTCCAGACCATGATGAACGAGATATTCGCAGATATGGAAGACACCGTAGTTGTCTACATTGACGACATCATGATCTTTACCAAGACAGATGACGTAAAGGAACATGAGAAAGTAGTTCTCAAAGTTCTCGCACGCCTAGAAGAAAACGACTTATTCATCAAACCAGAAAAATGCCACTTCCATACCAAAGAAGTTGAATTTCTTGGCATGACAATAACCCCCGAAGGCATCAAGATGGATGATGACAAAGTCAAGGCTATTACCGAATGGCCAACTCCCACTACAGTCCGCGGAGTTAGAAGTTTCTTAGGACTAGCCAACTTCTACCGCTGCTTTATCCAAGATTATGCGCAGGTCGCACGACCGTTGAATGACCTCACCAAGAAAGACACCCCTTTCTCATGGAAAGAACCACAACAAGAAGTGTTTGACACGCTGAAAAGGAAATTCACCTCTGCTCCTATCCTCGCTTTCCCAGACAATGATAAAAAGTTCCGCCTAGAAACAGATGCATCTAATTTTGCAACTGGAGCTGTTCTATCTATAGAACAAGATGGTAAATGGCACCCAGTCGCATTCTCTTCCCACTCCATGTCACCAGAAGAACGTAATTACCCAATTGCAGACAAGGAGATGCTAAGTGTTATCCGAAGTTTAGAACAATGGAGACACTATCTAGAAGGTGCAAAACAGGAATTTGAAATTTGGAACGATCACGCAAACCTTCAATGGTTTATGCAACGGCAAGATCTAAACAGACGTCAAGCCAGATGGTCTCAGTACCTCTCTCGTTTCAATTTCAAATGGATCCACAAGGCCGGATCTCAAATGGGAAAAGCCGATGCCCTCTCTAGAAGAGAAGATCACGCAAAAGGAATAGAAGATGACAATAAGCAAGTCTTAGTCATACCTCCAGAACAAATAGCCGCCACATCAGTGCACATAGCCACCGATAGTGACGACATTCTGGAAAAGATAAAGAAAGCAACATGGAAAGTTCTAGAATCAGAAGCCATCAAACTTTGCAAGGAACATGGCATCTGTACAGAGAAAGATGAACTTCTCTACGACAAGAAAAAACGGATCTTCGTGCCGAATGATCAGGATCTTCGCATGGAAATCATACGACTACATCATGACACTCCTGTTGCCGGACATCCAGGAATAGATCGCACCCTAGAATTGCTACAGCGTAGCTATACTTGGCCTGGAATGCCCACGCTAGTCAAAGACTACGTCTCACGCTGCGATAGATGCGCACGCTTCAAAGGCATCAACACTGCACCCGCTGGAAAATTGTTACCATTGGAAATTCCGGATCTTCCATGGGAACACGTCAGTGCAGACTTCATGACAGATTTCCCAGAATCAAATGGATTCGATTCCATTCTAGTTGTCGTTGATCGATTCTCCAAAGAAGTCGAATTCATTCCCTGCACCAAATCTGTCAACGCCTTACAAACAGCTAGACTGTATCTCACACACGTATGGAAGCATCATGGACTTCCTAAAACAATTGTATCGGACCGAGGACCGCAATTCGCATCCCAAGTGATGAAAGACTTATGTAAACGTCTCGGCATCACGCCTAAACTCTCTACCGCGCGGCATCCGCAAACAGATGGACAAACGGAACGCATGAATAGAGATCTACAACAGTATCTCCGACTATTCACCGCAGAGAAGCAACACGAATGGTCAGAATGGCTGCCAATTGCGCAATTCTCATATAACTCGAAAAGGCAAACTTCTACACAGAAAACTCCCTTTTCTGTCACACGCACATACGAACCAAAAATAGGAATAGAAAATCACACGGCAAAAGCTCCCGCCGCCGCTAAACTCGCAGATGAAATAGAACAAACCCTCAAAGAAACAAAAGAAAATCTAGAAAAAGCACAAAAACACATGAAAAAGCAAGCAGATAAACATAGAACAGAAGCTCCACAATACAAAATAGGAGATAAGGTTTGGCTTAGCACAGATGGTCTAAAACTCCCACGACCTTCAAAGAAGCTCACGGAGAAATGGTTAGGACCTTACGAAATCATTAGCTTCAAAGGAAGCAATGCTATTGAACTCCGACTCCCACGCACCATGAAAGTGCACAACGTGTTCAATATAGCTAAAGTTAAACCATACAAGGAACGTCTACCCGGGCAAAAGGCTGACAAACCAGGTCCAGTACTCGTCACAGAAGACAGAGATGACGAATACGAAGTTGACTATATTGTCGACTCTAGACTACGAGGAAAACGGCTAGAATTCTTAGTACATTGGAAAGGATACGATGACACGGATAGAACGTGGGAACCCCGATCAAATCTTACTAATGCGCCAGACGCGATAAAGGAATTCTATAAAAAGAATCCATCGGCTCCCTGTCTACTCCGCATGACTCAGGTTGATTTCCAAAAGCTGTTCAAACCTTACGAAAACTTCACAGCATTGACTGCGGAGGACAGCTTATATAATCATCATGAAGCAATATAAAAACAACCTGCTTCAGCCTGATCAAACCCCAACTCACTTCCTTCCTACCAACTAGTCGAGCACTGCTCCTAGAAAGCCTCTAACAGCCTTATTACCTCGTCAAGCCTCCAATAACCTCTCTATATGTCTTCTTGGACCAACGCCTACACCCAATTCCACGCCCGCGCCATTATTGACGAGTATCTTAACCACGACCCCAACGCCCCCCACATCGACACCCCCGCCCGCTCCACCCCTCTCGCACCAGTACCGTGGTCATGGATAGACTTTGGTCTACTGATCACGTATATGGTCTCGATATTCACTCTCTGTGTCGTTCTGATCGAGAACGGCACATTGTTCGTCACCGGGATGCTTATCCTGCTGACTATTTTCTCCTTGCTCTTCGCATTCGGGACCGCGCTATACGTGGTTGGCTCAGTGCGGGACGGCAAGGGGATAACGTTAGAAATCATGCGCGACAACACTAATGGTCGCAGCATGTTTAAAGGATTCAGCATCACGATGCCAGACAAATACTTCATCGAACAAGAAGGTTACAGTTACGAAGTCTACTCCCGCGACTTCCGAGCCCGCGAAAAAGAACAGCACGATGCCCTCATGGAACGAACTAAACCAGTTCGTCAACAAATTGAGGCTCAGGCTGACAACATCAATGAATGGGCCGGAGCTACCGGATGGGAGGATACAGAAGAGAACGCGGACAATGAAAACGGTAATGACGACGCTACTCTTCATGACGAAAACGATCTGACCAACAGCAGCTTTGTAGCTGTATACAACCTTCACATCTGATGAAGAAAGGTCGTGATTGCCTGGAATGCAATCCATAGAGAGGGGGTAGTGTTACAAATGGTACAGTTCTTACCTTTCTTCCTCTACACTTTTACTTACTTCACTACGTTTCAGTTTCATTTTGGACTTAGTCGAATTTCTTGTACAATAGTCATGTGACCTCATCACGTGATCTGATCACATGACTCCATCACGTGACACGGACTACTCTTTCCGCTTAGTCATATATGCTTACTCTTGCTTACTCATTCTCACTTATCTTTTCTTACTAAGACTGCTGCGCCGCAGTCAGCATTACTCATCATTACTCATCCTTTCTATTGTTCTTACTCAGCTACTGCGCATTGCTGTGCGCTCTACTTTTGCTATTGGCTAGTAGATAAGGTTCATACCAAATAGTTACAAACACACCAATAGTATATAAGCCAGGAGTCTGAAGGGCGTCCCCCTCAGTCTTGTTCTCCTGGAGTTCTCCTCAACAGCTCTCCTGCAGTAAGACTACCTAATTGTTCTAGCAAGCACTTCAACGCTCAGGTAAGTTGTTGAGTGTTTCAGCATCTGTACGGAAAAAGATGAACTTCTCTATGACAAGAAAAACCAGATTTTTGTGCCGAATGATCAGGATCTTTGCATGGAAATCATACGCCTACATCACAACAGTCCTGTTGCCGGATATCCAGGAATAGATCGAACCCTAGAACTGCTACAGCATAGCTACACATGGCCAGGAATGCCCACACTCATCAAAGACTACATCTCACGCTGCGATAGATGCGCACATTTCAAAGGCATCAACACTGCACCTGCTGGAAAACTGTTACCATTGGAAATTCCGGACGTCCCATGGGAACATGTCAGTGCAGATTTCATGACAGATTTCCCAGAATCAAATGGATTTGATTCCATTCTAGTAGTCATTGACCGATTCTCCAAAGAAGTCGAATTCATCTCCTGTACTAAATCTGTCAATGCCTTACAAACAGCTAGACTGTACCTCACACATGTATGGAAGCATCATGGACTTCCAAAAACAATAGTTCCGGACCGAGGACCGCAGTTCGCATCACAGGTGATGAAGGACCTATGCAAACGTCTTGGCATCATGCCTAAACTCTCTACCGCACGTCACGCGCAAACAGACGGACAAACGGAATGCATGAATAGAGATCTACAACAATATCTCCGACTATTCACCGCAGAAAAGCAACACAAATAGTCAGAATGGTTGCCAATTGCGCAATTCTCATATAACTCAAAAAGGCAGACTTCTACCCAGAAGACTCCATTTTCGGTCATGCGTACATACAAACCAAAAATAGGAATAGAAAATCACACGGAAAAAGCACCCGCCGCCGCCCAATTCACTGATGAAATTGAACAAACTCTAAAAGAAACAAAAGAAAATCTAGAAAAAGCACAAAAACACATGAAAAAGCAAGCAGATAAACATAGAACAGACGCTCCGCAGTACAAACTAGGAGATAAGGTTTGGCTTAGCACAGATGGCCTAAAACTCCCATGACCTTCAAAGAAGCTCACAGAAAAATGGTTGGGCCCATACGAAATTATTAGTTTCAAAGGAAGCAATGCTATTGAACTCCGACTCCCACACACTATGAAAGTGCACAATGTGTTCAATATAGCCAAACTTAAACCATACAAGGAATGCCTCCCAGGCCAACACGCTGACAAACCAGGACCAATACTCATCACAGAGGACAGAGAGGACGAATATGAAGTTGACTACATAGTCGACTCCAGACTCAAAGGAAAATGCCTAGAATTCCTAGTACACTGGAAAGGCTACGATGACATGGATAGAACGTGGGAACCCCGATCAAATCTTACTAATGCGCTGGATGCAATAAAAGAATTCTATAAAAAGAATCCATCGGCTCCCCGTCTCCTCCGCATGACTCAGGCTGACTTTGAAAAGCTGTTTAAACCTTACGAAAACTTCACAGCAACTGCTGCAGAAGACAGCTTATATAATCATCATGAAGCAGTATAAAAGAATCCCGCTTTAGCCTGACCACACCCCAATTCGCTTCCTACAAACTAGTTGAGCACCGCTTCTAGCAACTCCTCACACGTCAACCACCTCTTACATCCCCACCACCACCCTAAATGTCTTCCTTCACCAACTCCTACACCCAATTCCACGCTAACGCCATCATCGACGAGTACCTCGCTCACAACCCCAATGCTGCCCATATAGACACCCCCGCCCGCTCCACCTCCTTAGCACCAGTACCGTGGTCATGGATAGACTTCGGTCTACTGATCACATATATGGTATCGATATTCATGCTTTGTGTCATTCTCCTAGAGAACAGCACATTATTCGTCATAGGAATACTTACCCTAGGGACTATCATCTGCTTCTTCTTCAGGCTTATAACTTGGCTATACGTGCTTGGCTCAGTGCAGGATGGCAAGGGGATAACATTAGAAATAATGCGCGACAACACTAACGGTCGCAACTCCTTCAAGGGCTTCAGCATCACAATGCCTGACAAGTATCTCATTGAACAAGAAGGATACAGCTATGAAGTCTACTCCCGCAACTTTAGAGCCAGGGAAAAGGAACAGCACGATGCCCTCATGGAACGAACTAAACCAGTTCGCCAGCAGATTGAGGCAGAGGCTGAAAACATCAATGCCTGGGCTGGTTTCCCTTCTTGGGAAGATGATGAACAAGGCACGGACAATGAAGATGGTAATGACGATGCTACTCTTCATAGCGATAACAATCTCACTGCGGCCCATAGCTTCATAGCTGTGTACAACCTTCAGGTCTGATGAAGAAAGGTCGTGATTGCCTGGAATGCAATCCATAGAGAGGGGGTAGTGTTACAAACGGTACATTTCTTACCTTTCTTATCCTACACTTTCACTTACTTGTCTACGTTCCAGCTTTACTTTTGGACTTAGTCGAATATCTTGTACAATAGTTACGTGACTTAATCACGTGACCTGATCACATGACACTTGTCATGTGACATGGACTCTCTTTCTGCTTACTCATATATGCTTACTCTTGCTTACTCATTCTTGATTACCTTTCTTACTAAGACTGCTGTGCCGCAGTTATCATTACTCATCTTTTCTATTGTTCTTACTCAGCTTACTGTGCAAGGCTATGCACTGCTGCGCATTGCTGTACGATACACTTTTGCTATTGGCTAGTAGTTAAGGTTCATACCAAATAGGTACAAACACACCAATAGTATATAAACCAGGAGTCTGAAAGGCGTCCCCCTCAGTCTTGTTCTCCTGGAGTTCTCCTCAATAGCTCTCCTCTAGTAAGACTACCTTATTGTTCTAGGACAAACACATCAGCGCCACAGGTGAGTTGTTGAGTATTTCAATTACACTTGGAACATAGGATACATTTATTAGAGAATTTAAAGCATTGTTTGAATACCATGACATTAAAGGAGACACCATTGCCTGGCTCTTTACCAAGCACATAACACTCACAAAAGGAGGCATCTATAAGCCCTCGCTTTCCGAATACACCTCCATGTTCCACAACCACGTTATGTAGTCTCAAATCACTGACAAAAATATCCTTATCAGATACTTCTCTGCTGGTATTCCCCCTGTGTTAATGCGAAGAATCTACTCCATGGATACAGTTCCCATCACTATCAATGACTGGTACAAATGTGCCACTCAATTCCAGACCCAGTGGGAATGAGCCAACAAGATCTCCTCTTGCAACAAGAATACCACTCATACCTTCCGCCCCTTCTCAGAAACTGCCACTACCTCTACCTCTTCCAAAGATCCTAATGCCATGGACATTGATGCAATCTGTATACCAAAACTTACTCCCAAAGAATGCAAACACTGTCAGAAGAAAGGACTCTGCTTCTGCTGCCAAAAGGCTAGACACTGCTCCAACAATTGCCCAGAATACTCAAAGAAACCCAGAAAGGTCCAGAAAGTAGAAGAGAAAGCACCTGCTCTGATTGAGCTAGAAGAAGAAGATGGGGAGAAGACCACCATTAGAAGGGTAACTTTTACTCCGAAGAATTTTTAGACAGGGGAGTTCCATCAATGCAAACTTCCCCTATCTAAAAATGCAAACTTTCTCTACTCACTGTGCCTATGTATTATCATCTAGATTAACTTCTTCTATGCAAATCTCTTGCAAGTTAGTCATCCCCTCGCACATGATGAAAGCTGTTGAAACACATGCCCTGATTGACAGCAGAGCTGATATCTCCTGCATCGACTGGGGATTTGTGTGAAAGCACAAACTTCCTACCACCCAACTCAAGGAACCAATTTGAGTCTGGAACATTGACCAAACTGCAAACAAAGGAGGGACTATCCTCTATATCACTGATCTATTTCTTAACATCAAAGGAATCACCATGAAGGTCCTCCTCCATGTCATGAACTGCGGCAGTGAAAATATAATCCTAGGAGTCCTCTGGCTTTGTAAAGCCAACCCCACCATTAACTGGTTACATTGTACCATTGCTATAGATGAGAAAGTCAATGAATCCAAAGAACTATATACCATGCATGTTTCTGCATGCCAAACTAACGAATAGAAAGTCATTCGAAACCCACTGCCATGGCATACCCTTGTAAACCCTGAGGTTAATACTAAACTGTACAACTACCTTGAATCTGACCAAGAGCCAACCTTCTTCGAATATACCAATGACAACTGCATCATTAATTATATAATCTACTGTGGTTCCCACATCATACAGCTGAAGGAATACTCCAAGTTTGCTTCAGTCTTTGATAAACCCTCTACAGGCCACCTTCTTACTTCTAGGCTGTATGATCACAAGATCAATCTGAAGAAATCATTCATCCCTAAGATAGGGAAACTATAGCCCATGTCCCTGGATGAGAAGAAAGCCACCAAAGACTTTCTTGAGGAAAACCTTTGTGCTGGAAAGATCCGTCCATCAAACTCCCCCCAAGCCTCTCCTTTTTTCTTCATCAAGAAGAAGGATGGAAAACTCTGCCCCTGTCAAGACTATCGATACCTGAATGAACATACCATCTGTGACACATATCCCCTTTCCCTGATTGGCAACCTCGTCAATAAACTCAAGGATGCCAAAGTATTCACCAAATTTGACGTCAGATGGGGTTACAATAATGTCTATATTAAGGATGGTCATCAATAGAAATGTGCTTTCATTACCCATAAGAGGCTCTATGAACCAATGGTGATGTTCTTTGGAATGACAAACTCACCAGCCACCTTCTGAAACACTCAACAACTCATCTAGAGTGCTGAAGTGCTTGGATTGGAACAATAGAGGTAGTCAGGCAAGTGGAGAGCTGATGAGGAGAACTCCAGGAGAACAAGACTGAGAGGGATGCTCTTCAGACTTCTGGTTTATATACTATTGGTGTGCTTGTACCTATTTGGTATAAACCTCAACTACTAGCCAATAGCAAAAGTACAGCATACAGCAATGTGCAGCAATGTATAGCCTTGCGCAGTAAGCTGAGTAAGAACAATAGAAATGATGAGTAATGATTGACTGTGGCGCAGCAATCTTAGTAAGAAAGATAATCAAGAATGAGTAATCAAAGGTAAGCATATATGAGTAAGTGGAAGAGTAGTCTGTATCACATGACAAGTATCATGTGATCAGGTCACATGATTAAGTTACATGACTATTGTACAAGATATTTGACTAAGTCCAAAAGTAAAGCTGAGTCAAGTGAAAGCATAGACAAGTAAGTAAAAGTGTAGGATAAGAAAGGTAAGAAATGTACTATTTGTAACACCTTCCAGCATTTCATGAGTGACTCCTTCAGGGATATGATCACTGAAGGATGGCTTGTTATATACATGGATGACCTCCTTATCTTTTCCCCTGACAATAATTCTCACACCAAACACACCCAATGAGTTCTGTAATGTATGAAGAAACTTGACCTCCACCTCCACCTCAAGAAATGCAACTTCACCATCAATGAAGTTGAATACCTTGGAATGATCGCCTGCCCTGGTGAACTTGCCATGGACCCTGTTAAACTAGATGGAATTGCTATATGGCCTACTCCCTCGATGGTCAAACAAGTCTGCTTCTTCCTCGGATTTGCCAATTTCTATCAACATTTCATACTCAACTACTTTCTTGTAGCATGACCTCTGCTTGACCTCACAAAGAAAAACCACCACTGGGATTGGACACCCAAATGCCAATCTGCCTTTGACAATCTAAAATGTCTATTTCAGCAGAAGCTTGTACTACAACTCCCCAATCTCTCTGCTTCCTTCACTATCACCACTAACATCTCAAAGTTCACTTCTGGAGGTATTTTATTATAGACTAACGCCAATGGAGAATGGCACTCCTGTTCCTATCTCTCGCAGTCCTTTGGAGATGCTGAGAGAAACTATGACATCTATGACCATAAACTCCTTGCAATACTACATGCCTTGAAAACCTAGAGACATTACCTCCATGGTTCCTCTTTTCCTGTCCAAGTCTTCACTGACCATAAGAACCTGACATACTTTTGTAAACCCCAGGATCTTAACCATCGACAAGCCCACTGGCTTCTCAATCTTGCCTACTTTGACTTGAAATTGATCCATGTCCCTGAATCAACCCTGAATGCACCTAATGCCCTCTCATGACGCTATGGTCATCTACCCAAGTCTGACAATGACAACACTGGCACCATTCTCCTCCCACCTTTGCTCTTCATTAGCATGATCAACACCACCATGAGAAATCACATTGACACCTATGGAAAGGAAGACCCTTTTCTGATGACTGCTCTCCAGGCAATCAATAGCGAAATCCCCCCCCCATTTTGCTCTTGTCTTGCTAATTGGCAACTCCAGGATGGCATCCTCACCTACCAAGGACCCATCCACATACTCCAGAATGAGGAACTTCATTACAATATTGTCAAACATTGTCACAATCATCCCACTATTGGACACCTGAGATATCTCAAAACTTGCCAACTCATTGCTGAAGAGTTCTGGTGGCCAGGTCTAGTTCAATTCATATGCAAATATGTCGAAGGCTGTGGGACCTGCCAACAGAATAAGGCAAACACTCACCTCACTGTACTCCCCCTATCCCTGATCAAATCCCATGCCCACCACCCATTCCAGCAGATCTTTCCCTCTCTTCTGGCTTTGATTCTCTTTTGGTCGTGGTTGACCATGGACTTACAAAGGGGGTAATCCTTTGCCCCACTAAGAAAACCATCACTACTGAAGGAGTGGCTGACCTATTTTTTCCAAAAGTCTACCTCTGATTTTGACTATATGACAAGATTATCAGTAACAGAGGCCCTCAGTTCACCTCTGAATTTGCCAAAGCACTTGGCCATCTCCTTGGATACAACCTTTCCCTCTCTACCACATACCACCCATAGTCTGATGGAGAAATGGAATGCGTCAATCAGGAAATAGAAACCTATTTATGGATCTATTGCGGAGACAACCCCACCTTGTGGGCTGATTCCATTACTCACATCAAATTCACCCACAATCATAGAACTCATTCTGTCACTGGAAAATCCCCATTTTATCTGATGATAGGATATGAACCTCATGCCCTGCCCTCTGTCTTTGCTGAAACTACCATCCCTGCTGCTGAACCATGTCTCAAGGCACTTCTCACCACCCAAGAAGAAGCCCTTGCCACCTACAAACTTGCCAGACAAGTAATGGCCGCTAGTACTCGACAGAAGTTTACTCCTTTTGTCAAAGGAGATCAAGTCTGGCTAGAAGCCAGGAACCTGAAACGAACTCTTGTTTCACCTAAATTCACCCCCAAGCAGGAAGAACCCTTTACTGTCACCCAAGTCCTATCACTGCTCTTCTACAAACTCCGCCTGCTACTGACATGGAAGATACACAACATGTTCTATGCTTCCTTGTTATCGCCCTATTGCAAAAACACCATCCACAGCCCAAACTACCTAGCTCCATCCCCAGATCTTATAGATAGTGAAGAGGAGTACAAGATCAAAAAGATCTTATATCACTGTGGTCTTCCGACCAACTACTCTTATCTCATCAGATGAAAAGAATACTCTGTCAAAGAAGACCAATGGTTGAAAGAGGACCAGTTTACCCATACCCCTAACATCCTCAAAAACTATACAAAGTCTCATCCCTCTGTGTTCCCTTGTAAAGCCTCAAAAAAGCCTCATTGCCCTCGCAAACCTTATAATTAACTATTGTTACAAACGGTACATTTCTTACCTTTCCTATTCTACACTTTTACTTACTTGTCTACATTTTCACTTGACTTAGCTTCACTTTTGGACTTAGTTGAATATTTTGTACAACAGTCATGTGACTTAATCACATGACCTGATCACCTGACACTTGTCGCGTGACACGGACCACTTCTCCGCTTACTCATATATGCTTACCCTTGATTACTCATTCCTGATTATCTTTCTTACTAAGATTGCTGCGCCGCAGTCAATCATTACTCATCTTTTCTATTATTCTTACTCAGCTTACTGCGCAAGGCTATGCATTACTGTGCATTGCTGTACACTATACTTTTGCTATTGGCTAGTAGTTAAGGTTCATACCAAATAGGTACAAACACACCAATAGTATATAAACCAGGAGTCTGAAGGGCGTCCCCCTCAGTCTTGTTCTCCTGGAGTTCTCCTCAACAGCTCTCCACTTGCCTGACTACTCTATTGTTCTGACTCAAGTACTTCAGCACTCTAAGTGAGTTGTTGAGTGTTTCATTAGAACAAGACTATACTCACCTTCCCCTTGCAGACTAGCTACCTGCAAGCCGAACCTCTAGTTCTTGAAACCAGTAAACCAGTACTGCAATAGTAAACAAGTAAGAACCTCCCTTTAGATAAGGTTGAGGACGATATCGGACTAAAGACTCCCCTCTAGTGTCTCAAATCAACAACTCTGACCTAGTATCTCACCACGAGATCTATCCTACCTCCATAGTCAACATCGCAATTGGATCAGATGGTCGGGTCCTCCCAAGACTTCCCGACATTGACCCAAATGACCAGGAAATCATCCCTCAGCCAGACACTCCTCTCTCTCACTTGCCTAGTCCCACGAGTGGAAGCGTCCCACCCTATTCTTGCTTCGACCCTGCTGACCTCCTTGACCGGCTCAATCTCCTTGTAAGAATCCCACTACCTACTAGAGACCCAAGGTCTAACCACCCGCAACAGAACCCTCTCAACCCCGAAGTCGAGCACCATATTGAAGAGTATAGGGAGATATATGATCTCTACGACCCATTCCAACCAGCACCCCCCCAACTCGCTGAACCAGTTGATTGGGCACCCCTAGGCCCCCGTTTCCAACCAGCGAACTTTGAACCAGTCCCCCAGTTCTCAATCCAAAGTAGAATCCTTTTCCTTATACACTACTTCCAAAATGTCTCATCCAGCACTCTATCAGACCAGCGTTGGAATCTATCTCGATGTTTTCTACGAGCAACAATAGAAGAGATTATTGGCGAAGGACCTATCCTTCCGGATCGCAGACAGGGATCTCATATTCCACCAGAACGGAGTGAGATTAGAGAGAAAAGAAAGAAGAGAAGGGTACATAGAAAGGACTATACCTATAAAAGTAGCACTCCTCACTCTTGCCTCCCTTGCACTCCAACTAGGATTAGGCTATTGGTACCTCTCATACCTCCTCATAGGGGTATACCTTATCTTAGGCCAAGCAGTAGTCTCAGGAGACCTCAATGGCTCCATTGAAATCACATATACGCTTTTCCAAATCCATCCTATAGCCCCTGAGCAAGAAGCAGAACAAGAGTCAGAAGAAGAAGAGGAAGAAGAACCTATTCCAGTCAGAGTCAGACCTCCTACTCCAGCTAATCAAACTCAGATTTCCCCTCTTCATTCTCAAAGAGAAGAATCAGAAGCGTCAGAACACTCGTTCTTCCCTGCTCTACACAATCTTCCCTGCGTAAACCAATTTTCCATTTATGGCATCTCAGTTGCCAACTGCGTTGCACCACCTCCCTACCAAAGAAGGAATCCTCTTGCCGAATTCCCAGATTCTCAATCAGAAAACTAGCACACGAAAACATAAATAAACATGTCTCACAGAACTGATGTTAACAACCTTATTGACGCGCTCAATGCGCTGACCCTAGAACAAACAATGGCTAATGCGAAAAGAAAGAAAGACATGACCAAGAAAATTGCCGACCCAGGCTATTGGGATGGTAACTGCCCCTCTTTCTGCTTATGGTGGCTAAGAACCAAACTCTGGGCTAACCAACAAACTTGGGAAACAAATCAACTCCGCACCATGGCAATCCTCTCACAGATGAATGGGAAAGCTTCCAGATTCGCACTCTTAACACTAGAAGCATGTGAAAAGAAGGCTGATATCCCAATGGGAACACCCCTGATTATCCCAGGAGATGGTGCATGGCTAACTTTAGACGAATTAGAAGCCAAGGTCAAAGGCTTCTTCCAGATAGACATCCTTGCCCATGAAAGTTTGAAGAAGCTAGAATCACTCAAACAAGGCTCCATAGACATACATTCATTCTCACAACTCTTCATCATCCTCTTCAAAGAGTCAGGAATCTCCGAAGAACACGGTTTAACAATACTAAGAAAGGCAGTTGATTTCCGCATCTACCAACAACAAGCCTTAAATATGACCGAGTCCAAAACTGTACAAGAACTCCTAGATGACTATGTAACCATAGGAAGAACGTATGAACGAATGAAATTAGAACACTCCACTGGAAATCCGTTCCGATTCCAGTCTCGGAACTCGTCATATCCAAGCAGCTCACACCCGTCACCTCAACTGAGGTTCACCAAATATGGAATACAACCAGGCCAAGGCACACCCATGGACATTGGTGCTGCAAACAGACCTTCCCTGAAAGGGAAATGCTATAATTGTCTCGGCCCACACCTCACATGTGATTGCAAACAACCCTCCACACGCTGCCGAAACTGTGGTTGGTCACAAGGCGAACACAAGAACAATTGTAGGAACCACAAAGGAAAGGGCACACGCCAAGCTCGAACCTTGAACTCAGACCCCGAAGAATCTCATGACTCACAGGCAGAATTTGATGAGATGAAAGCCTCCTTCTTGGAAATAGAACCAGAAGGAAAGGGAAAAGCCAAGGTGGTCTAGACGAACTGGGTGTCCAGATCGCCAAACCCAATAAGAAACAAGTTAACAATAGTCTAATGGGGTCTCGTTCAAGTGAGCTCAGCCGGGACTTGAAACTGGTGCTTAATTCCGTTAAAACAATAAACGATGAAATCCCAGACCAAATTTGTATCCGTGGAAATAACTCCAAAGATATCACATTACCCATTAGCATAGCACCTATTAATAGCAAACAGTTCACTCCCGCAGAAGCCCTGCTGGACTCAGGTACTAATACAATCTTCATAGACAAATCTTGGGCCAAAAGGCACAAACTGCCACTGTCACCACTTTGTCACCAACTACCAGTATACAATGTCGATGGAACTAGGAATCCCGATGGAGATATCACACACTATGCAGAGATAATCCTTGACTATCAAGGACATCGCAAGAAGGCAAAAGCCGAAATAACCAACCTTGGAAAAAATCAGATTATTCTAGGATATACATGGCTAAAGAACCACAATCCAGAAATAGATTGGTCACAAGGAAAAGTTCTCATGACACGTTGTCCAAGTACCTGTCAAAACCTTAGACCAAAACTCTCCTTCTCATGGCATATAGAAGAGCAGGAATGCGTCGCATTTGATCATGTATATGCCCTTAAATGGGAGACCTCAGAAAAGGATAAACCACCCGAGAAAACTCCGAAAGAACTCGTTCCCCGGGCTTACCATGAGTTCATTCACCTGTTCGAGAAGAAAGAGTCCGAGCGTATACCCACATGTAAACCATGGGATCATGCCATAGATCTCAAAGAAACCTTCATACCAAAGAAAGGCCGACTAATTCCCTTATCACCGCAAGAACAAGAAGAAGTCAGTGCCTTCATCGATGATCAACTCCAAAAGGGATACATCTGCCGCTCTACATCCCCACAGACATCTCCCGTATTCTTCGTACCAAAGAAAGATGGAAAGAAGTGCATGGTACAGGACTATAGATATCTCAATGAACATATGGTGAAAAACAATTACCCTCTACCCCTGATATCCCAATTGGTTGATAGGCTAAAAGGAGCTAAACTATTCACCAAAATGGATCTCAGATGGGGTTACAACAATATCCACATCAAAGAAGGCGATGAATGGAAAGCCGCTTTTGTCTGTCACCGAGGATCTTTCGAACCATTAGTCATGTACTTTGGTCTCTGTAACTCCCCCACGACTTTCCAAACCATGATGAACAAGATATTCTCAGAAATGGAGGATACCGTAGTTATCTACATCGACGATATCATGATCTTTACCAAGACAGATGATGTAAAGGAACATGAGAAAATAGTCCTTAAAGTACTCGCATGCCTAGAAGAGAACGACTTATTCATCAAACCAGAGAAATGCCACTTTCACACCAAAGAAGTTGAATTCCTTGGGATGACAATAACCCCCAAAGGCATTAAAATGGACGATGATAAAGTCAAGGCAATCACCGAATGGCCAACTCCGACTACCGTCCGAGGAGTTAGAAGCTTCTTAGGACTAGCCAACTTCTATCGCTGCTTTATCCAAGATTATGCGCAGGTTGCGCGACCCTTGAATGATCTTACCAAGAAAGACACCCCTTTCTCATGGAAAGAACCACAACAAGAAGTGTTTGACACGCTGAAAAGGAAATTCACCTCTGCTCCTATCCTCACTTTCCCAGACAATGATAAGAAGTTCCGCCTAGAAACTGATGCATCTAATTTCGCAACTGGAGCCATCCTATCTATAGAACAAGATGGCAAATGGCACCCAGTTGCATTCTCATCCCACTCCATGTCACCAGAAGAACGTAATTATCCAATTGCAGATAAGGAAATGCTAAGCATCATCCGAAGTCTAGAACAATGGAGACACTATCTAGAAGGTGCAAAACAAGAATTTGAAATTTGGAACGACCATGCAAACCTTCAATGGTTTATGCAATGGCAAGATCTAAATAGACGACAAGCCAGATGGTCTCAGTACCTCTCTCGCTTCAATTTCAAATGGATCCATAAAGCCAGAACACAAATGGGAAAAGCCGATGCTCTCTCTCGAAGAGAAGATCATACAATAGGAATAGAAGATGATAACAAGCAAGTCTTAGTCATCCCTCCAGAATAAATAGCCGCCACGTCAGTGCACATAGCCACAGACAGTGATGACATTCTAGAAAAGATAAAGAAAGCAACATGGAAAATTCTAGAATCAGAAGCCATTAAGCTTTGTAAGCAACATGGCATCTGTATGGAAAAAGATGAACTTCTTTATGACAAGAAAAACCAGATTTTTGTGCCGAATGATCAGGATCTCTGCATGGAAATCATACGCCTACATCACGATACTCCTGTCGCAGGACATCCAGGAATAGATCGAACCCTAGAACTGCTACAGTATAGCTATACCTGGCCTGGAATGCCCACGCTCATCAAAGACTATGTCTCATGCTGCGATAGATGCACATGCTTCAAAGGCATCAACACTGCACCTGCTGGAAAACTGCTACCATTGGAAATTCCGGATTTCCCATGGGAGCATGTCAGTGCAGATTTTATGACAGATTTCCCAGACTCAAACGGATTCAATTCCATTCTAGTAGTCATTGACTGATTCTCCAAAGAAGTCAAATTCATCCCCTGTACTAAATCTGTTAATGCCCTACAAACAGCTAGACTGTACCTCACGCATGTATGGAAGCATCACGGACTTCCCAAAACAATAGTTTCTGACCGAGGACCACAGTTTGCATCACAGGTGATGAAGGACTTATGTAGACGTCTTGGCATCACGCCTAAACTCTCTACTGCATGGCACTCACAGACAGACGGACAAACAGAATGCATGAATAGAGATCTACAACAATATCTCCGACTATTCACCGCAGAAAAACAACACAAATGGTTAGAATGGTTACCAATCGTGCAATTCTCATACAATTCAAAAAGGCAAACTTCTACACAGAAAACTCCATTTTCTGTCACCCATACATATGAACCAAAAATAGGAATAGAAAATCACACATCGAAAGCACCCGCCGCTTCCCTATTTGCTGACAAAATCAAACAAACCTTAAAAGAAACAAAAGAAAATCTAGAAAAGGCACAAACACAGATGAAAAAGCAAGTAGATAAACATAGAACAGACATCCCACAGTACAAACTAGGAGATAAAGTTTGGCTTAGCACAGATGGCCTAAAACTCCCATGACCTTCAAAGAAGCTCTTGGAAAAATGGCTAGGCCCATACGAGATTATCAGCTTCAAAGGAAGCAACGCTATTGAACTCTGACTCCCATGCACCATGAAAGTGCACAACGTGTTCAATATAGCTAAAATTAAACCATACAAGGAATGCCTCCCAGGCCAACATGCTGACAAGCCAGGATCTGTGATCGTAACAGAGAACAGAGAAGACGAATATGAAGTTGACTACATAGTCGACTCCAGACTAAAGGGAAAATGCCTAGAATTTCTCATATACTGGAAAGGATATGATGACACGGATAGAACATGGGAACCTCGTTCACATCTTTCTCATGCGCCATACACAATAAAGGAATTCTATAAAAAGAATCCATCAGCTCCCCGCCTACTCCGCATTACTCAGGTTGACTTTGAAAAGCTGTTCAAACCTTACGAAAATTTCACAGCAACTACCACAGAAGACAGCTTATATAATCATCATGAAGCAATATAAAAATGCCCTGCTTCAACCTATCCAAACATCAATCTGCCTTTTCCTTACAACTAGTCAACCACCTCTTACACCCATCCACCACTCTCTATGTCTGTCTTCCCCAACTCATACACCCAATTCCACGCCAATGCAATCATCGACAATTACCTTGCCAACCATGCCAATGGTACCCACATCAACACACCAGCCCGCCCCGTCCAATTAACACCTGTCCCATGGTCATGGATCGACTTTGGTCTTCTGATCACATATATGGTATCGATCTTCATGCTCTGTGTAGTTCTCCTCGAGAACAGCACATTATTCATTTTAGGCATCTTTACCCTAGGGAGTATAATCTCCTTCTTCTCCGGGCTCATGGCTTGGTCATATGTGCATGGCTCAATTCAGGACGGCAAGAGGATAACATTAGAAATAATGCGCGACAACACTAACGGTCGCAACACCTTCAAAGGGTTCAGTATCACCATGCCCGATAAATACTTCATCGAGCAAGAAGGATACAGCTATGAAGTCTATTCCCGCGACTTCAGAGCCAGGGAGAAAGAGCAATATGACACTCTTATGGAGAGAACCTTACCAATCCACCAGAAAAATAAGGCAGAGGCAGCAGCCAATGAGCTCAACGGTTGGTCTGGATTTCATCCAACCTGGGAAGAAGGCGAACAAGCTGCGGATAATGAGAACGGTAATAACAATGCTACTGCTCATAGTGAAACTGATCTCACTACCGCCAACAGCTTTGTAGCAGTGTATAACTTCAAGGCTTGAAGAAGAAAGGTCGTGATTGCCTGGAATGCAATCCATAGAGAGGGGGTAGTGTTACAAACGGTACATTTCTTACCTTTCCTATCCTACACTTTTACTTACTTGTCACGTGACACGGACCACTTCTCCGCTTACTCATATATGCTTACCCTTGATTACTCATTCTCGATTATCTTTCTTACTAAGATTGCTGCACCGCAGTCAATCATTACTTATCCTTTCTATTATTCTTACTCAGCTTACTGTGCAAGGCTATGCATTACTGCACATTGCTGTATGCTGTACTTTTGCTATTGGCTAGTAGTTAAGGTTCATATCAAATAGGTACAAACACATCAATAGTATATAAACCAGGAGTCTGAAGGGCGTCCCCCTCAGTCTTGTTCTCCTGGAGTTCTCCTCAATAGCTCTCCACTTGCCTGACTACTCTATTGTTCTGACTCAAGCACTTCAGCACTCTAAGTGAGTTGTTGAGTATTTCAACTATGTTGTTTAACCCTTTGACTTCCATTTCTTCCCCTTCATCTCTTGATACTTCTGATACCTATGATCCTTTTACGCCTTCTTCAAACTTATCTCCTTCAAATCCCTCAAATCTCATATCCTGTTACAAATGGTATATTTCTTACCTTTCTTATCCTATACTTTTACTCACTTGTCTATGCTTAGCTTTACTTTTGGACTTAGCTAAATATCTTGTACAATAGTCATGTGACTTAATCACATGACCTGATCACATGACACTTGTCATGTGACATGGACTATCTTTCTGCTTACTCATATATGCTTACTCTTGATTACTCATTCTTGGTTACCTCCCTTACTAAGATTGCTGTGCCACAGTCAATTATTACTCATCATTTCTATTGTTCTTACTCAGCTTACTGTGCAAGGCTATGCATTGCTGTATGCTGTACTTTTGCTATTGGCTAGTAGTTAAGGTTCATACCAAATAGGTACAAATACACCAATAGTATATAAACCAGGAGTCTGAAGGACATCCCCCCCAAAAGTCTTGTTCTTCTGGAGTTCTCCTCATCAGCTCTCCACTTGCCTGACTACCTCTATTATTCCAATCCAAGCACTCTAGCGCTCTAGATGAGTTGTTGAGTATTTCATATTCCCTTCTAGTCTCCCCGCATCCCCTCCATACCTTGCTTGACACCACTCATGTCTGTGAAGAGAAAACTCTTGGTATTTTGACATCACTGAAAGCCGATGGAACCCTATCCACTGAAACCCCACTCCATATACCCATGATATCCAGTCCATGGACATCCCACTATATGCCTCTCACTTATGTTCCAGGTCTTCTGATGGATATACTATGCTCAGCATGGCAGATAAACTTACAGACTCCCACCTTGCCATTCCCATTGAAAACTACCTTGATATGTCCTCGCTGCTCTACATGCTCTACAGGGCTTACCTTCAACCTGCTTGCCTTATCACCATCTCACGGATAGTAACTTTACAAGCCCCAATCTTCAATACCTCCATGATCAATAATATCCACTCCAAGCTACATACTGTAATCTCCATGACCTTGTATGAGTTAGGCATGGATGAATTCTTAATAGATCTGGAACGATATCTTAGGGAACTCACCAAAGCTTCTCTTGTCCACTCCTCTGTCATTGGGAACACCCCATTATTGTCTACACCCTCTGCCTCTAGCGAACCTCTCTCTTTTGAGGAAGAGATAGCCATACAACACACAGAGATAGCTCATTTACAAGAAAACTTCCTACTCACAGGAACTTACATATTGCTGCCTAACCACCCACAATATCATGAAGCCTGTTACACTTGCCACCACCTGGGACACCATCTTCCCTAATGTTCAGCTTACCAATGTTCCCACTGTCTTTGATGGGCTCCTGGCCATATTCAGGCAAACTGTCCTTGCCGTCTTGCTTGTAATATCTTCAGCCATGTATGTTTTACTTGGTGTGGCACCCTGGCTCACAACTCTTCTTAGCATTCATACCCACATTATTGCTCTCCTTCTATCACCTCTTCCTCTATCGACTCAGACAATAACAACTGGGATGACCCTCATGATAATGAAGCTTATGCTAATATGACAGGCTCCCTAGGCCTTTCCAGATGGGACTTCTACTAGGGTTATCTTCATCAGAGACTTGATTCTAGTGTGGGGATAATGTTACAATTGCCCATTCTTTACCTATTCTTTTTCCTTTATGCTTGCCATTGTAGCTAAGCCCTAGTCATTGGTTCAAGTCGACTTTATTCATGACTATGTCACTTTCTCTCACTGACACCATTATTATGCCATTGCTGCTCATCGATCATGCCATTGATAAGCACATTGTATGATATTCGTCGACCAATACCATTCACTTTATTCTTATGTTCCCTTTACTTTTCTTTTATAATCTTTAGTCTGTGTGCATCCTTCATAGTATAAAAGGGACACTCCTTTTCTACCTAATGCCCTAAGCTAGATCTACACAGTTGGTACACAAGTATACAGTAGTCTAGTCTCAATCAACTTGCCTCATTTTTGAACCCCTCTGTGAGACTCCTCTTCCTGTCATCACTTTGACTCCTAGCTCGGATGACCTATAGCTAGTATACCCTTGGCTCCTGCATAAAAGACCCATTGCACCCACCCCTTGACTCTAGGATGGACTATCCATCATAAGTATCCTCAAACCTCTGGACTAGCTACAGCCTAGCTGCATCTACGCTTCATCTTCTCAAGGCCAAGCATAACAGAATCAGGAATCTCAGAAGAATATGATATAACTATACTAAGAAAGGCAGTTGATTTCCAAGTTTATCAACAACAAGCCCTAAACATGAGATATCCTGATATCATACAAGATCTCTTGGCAGACTATATGACAATTAGAAGAGAATATAAATGAATGAAATTAGAAAGGTCCATAGGAAACTCTTTCCATCTCTATTCCAGAAGTACGTCTTATCAGAACACCTCTCAACTACCATCTCAACCAAAGTTTACCCCTTACAGATTACAACCAGGTCAAGGCACACCCATCAATATTGGTTCTGTAAATAAACCCTCCCTGTGAGGCAAATGCTATAATTGTCTTAGATCTTATCTCACCCACAATGTCAAATGACCCTCTATGCACTGCCGAAGCTGTGGCTGGTCATGAGATGAACACAAGAATAATTGTAGAAACAACAAAGGAAAGAGCACATGCCACACACCCTGAAAAACCTCATGATTCACACTTGGAATTTGATGAGATAAAGGCTTCCTTCCTTGAAACAGAGGAAGAAGGCAAGGGAAAAGCCAAAGTGGTCTAGATAAACTGGGTGTCCAGATCACCAAAGCCAACAAGCAACAATCTAACAATAGTCTAATGGGGTCTTGCTTAAATGAGCTTGGCTAGGACTTGAAACCGGTGCTTAATTCCATTAAAATAATAGACAACGAAACCCAGAACAACTCTGCATTTGTGAAAACAACTCTAAAGATATTATCTTATCTATCAACATAGCCCCTGTTAATAGCAAACAGTTCACATCAGCAGAGGCCCTGCTGGACTCAGGTGCCAACACAATCTTTGTAGATAAATCTTGGGCTAAGAAATGTAAACTACCACTTTTACCTCTTCGACATCATTTACCAGTGTACAATATTGACAGAACTAGGAATTTTGTGGGAGACATCACACACTATGCAGAAATAATCATTGACTACCAAGGACATTGCAAAAAGACAATAGCTGAAGTAACCAATCTTGGAAAGAATCAGGCTATTCTAGGATATATGTGGCTAAAGAACCATAATCCAGAAATAGACTGGTCACAAGGCAAAGTTCTCATGGCATGCTATTCAAATACTTGTCAAAATCTATAACAGAAATCTTCATTCTTATGTCAAATAGAAGAAGAAGAATGTGTGGCATTCAATCACATATATGCTCTCAAGAAAGAAACTCTAGAAAAGGACAAAGTATCCAAGAAAACTTCAAAGGAACTTGTTCCCAGTGCCTATCACAAGTTCAATCACCTTTTCAAGAAGAAAGAATCTAAGTGTATGCCCACACACAAGCCATGGGATCATGTCATAGATCTTAAAGAAACCTTCATGCCAAAGAAAGGCCAATTAATCCCTTTATCACTGCAAGAACAAGAAGTTAGCACATTCATTGATGATCAACTTCAAAAGGGGTATATTCACTGTTCTACATCCCCACAGACCTCCCCTGTATTCTTTGTTCCAATGAAAGATGGAAAGAAATGCATAGTACAGGACTATAGGTATCTCAATGAACACATGATAAAGAATAATTACCACTATCTCTGATATCCCAATTGGTCAATAAGCTAAAAGAAGCTAAATTATTCACCAAGATAGATCTCAGATAGGGTTACAATAATATCCAAATCAGACTTGTACTGGGAAGAGAGAACCTCAGAGATAGTATTGCCATGTTTTTAGGGCACATAGGATGGTGAGTAGTTCTTGATCATAGATATCATAGTTTTGTTCTGCAGAGCCAAATGATTGGGGGAGATATGAGCAGGGGTACCAATCATCATTAGTGTCAGTTTGTGTTGAATCTGACAGGAATAGAATCCTAACCAGACAACACTTGAGAGTGCACACAAGGAGGCTTGTGTACTCACCTGGCAGATACTTAGAATGTTGTGGTAATAAGTTGAAGTTATATTAACTCAGACAAGCTGGGTATGAGATAAGTAGTATATACAATTATAGTAGACTACTGTCTTACAATACAATATAAGTACCTGTATGTTCAGCGCTCCCCCATGCTTAATATCACTAGTATATGTGAGCATAAAGAGAATATACATTTGTATAGCATGTTGTCTAATTGGTGCTGTAGACTTGTAGACCTAGAAGCTCTCTGAATTTCTCAAATTTGATAAATCCCAGATTTTTGATAAAGATATCTGCTGGATTATATTGTCCTTCTATGTAGAAGAGCTTAATCTTATTATCTTCAATAGCATCATGAATTAAGTGATATTGAATGCAGATATGGTAGTTCTTCTTTTGGTTAACAGGATTCTGGGCAATAAAAATTGAGCCCTGATTGTCACCACAAAGAGGAACAGATTTGAGTTTATATCCAAGTTTTAGCATCATTTGCTTTATGCCAATAATTTGGTCTATACAGTTGGATAGTGAAATATATTCTGCTTTGGTAGAAGATTTCACTATAACCTTCTGAAGGTATGACTTCCACATAAAAGCAGCATTTGTGAGCTTCAGGAAATATCCTGTCTACAAGTGTGAAGTCACTAGATCAGCTCTCCAATCAGAGTCAGAAAAGCTGATGAGACCTCCATTTTTGCTACTATCATATACTGAAGCATATTTGCGAGTACCTTTGAGGTATCCCATGATGTAGTAGGCTTTATCTAGGTGCTCTTTGAATAGATTCACAGATTGTCTCACAAGTTAAGTAACTGCATATGTGATATCTGGTCAAGTGCCTAGCATAATATATGAAAGGGATCTGATGACCATCTGAAAACATGTCCATAATTCAGTGTCTATAGGTTCTGTGTTCCTGATTGGATAATATCCCTATGATAGTGGAGTATGGGTAGGCTTTGCATTTATTATGCCATATTGCTCAATGACCTTGTCTAGATAATCACATTGATCGAGGTAGATCAAGCGTTTAGGTCTATCTTGGCAGATTCTCATACAGAGAAACTCCTATGTCCTGCTAAGATTACAACAATCCCATTTTCTCATAAACTGTGCCTTAAGTTAATCAATCACAGACTTGTTGGGATCACAAAAGAAAGCATTATCAACATATACAATGGCATAGACCTTGTCTCATTTGAAGATGTATACAGCAGCATCCAAGTGTATCTTCTCAAAGCCTAAGTCCTTCATTGATCCCTTGAGCTCATGACACTGAGTAATACTGGCTTGTTTAAGGTCATACAAGGCATGTTGGAGTCAGAGGACTTTGCCAACCATTTCAGGTCCAGCAAACTCTTTTTGAATTTCTATATAGATCTTCTCAGATAAGTAATTATATAGATATGCTGATCACACATCAAGTCCTGTGATGTACCAGTCTTTGAGAGCAGTAAGTGCTAATATCTGTTGCATAGTCTCAAATCAAACAACTGGTGAGAAGATCTCATTATAGTCAATATGGTTTTTAGGTCTTGCAACTACTTGGCAAACTTTGTGCTATTTGAGCATGTCAAGCTCTTGCATACAAGCTTTGCACCAAAGCTTCTGTTCATTGAAAGGTACTTGCAGAAGGTCTTTATAAGACCATTTGCAATAGTTAGATGCTATTTCTTTGCTGTTAAGCATGTGAGCACACAAATAATGAGCTAAATCTACTTCTTCTTCCCTGGTTAACCATTCAATTTCTAATTCAGAATTCTCAGGTACAGGAGCAGGAGTAGATGAGATAGGTAAATCACTGGGAATATTTGGCTCATTCCTAGATAAAGAATATTGCTGGCCAGTCAATTCCTTTCATTTGGAAAGGCTTTTAATATCCATAACAGTTTTTGTAGGATGCTGTTTATCACCATAGAAGTTACTAGGATGGTTTGGAACACAGTGTTCACATTGTGGATACTCAATATATCCTGTTCTTTCACTCTTACAAGGTAAGGCTGGTGGAGCATTCTGTAAGAGAACATGCCAGGATGGTGTAACTAGCTCAGGTATTGGCACATTCATAGATTCAGGCTCTAGGCTAAAATCATAAGACTGTGGTAGTATAGATATTGGTGTGTCTGCTTTTTCAGATGCAGATGAGAGTGTGAGTGAATGATCTATATTGCATGATCTTGAAGGAAGAGGGAACTCCTTATTATTGCTGTTAGAATAATCTGGATTGTCATCACTATTGTGTATATGCTGCTTAGACAGGAAAACAATTCAATGTGGTTTAGAATTTGGACATTTGGAGAATAGATTCTCATCAAACATGGTATCCCCAGTAGTAAAGATTGTATTATTAGATGGTAGGAATACTATATTGGCATCATTTGTGGTTGAAATACCTAGGTAGACTATAAGCTATGACTTGGATTGTAGCTTGCTGCCATGAGTTTCTTCAGGAATGTGCATATAGGCACCACATTCAAATACTCTTATATGCTTTAGAGAAGGTACTTTACCAGTAATAATCTCATGAGATATCTTCTAGTTCAATTTTCTATTAGGGAGTCTATTATGGAGATACTTGACATGTTATACTGTAAATTCCCAAAAGAATAGAGGTAAGCAAGCATGAAGATGCATTGCTTGAGCTTTGTCCATGAGCATATGGATATGCCTTTTAGCTCTGCCATTTTGCTGGTGTGCATAAAGAGTGGATTGATATATCTCAATGCCTTTATTTCAAAGCATCTCATTGAATGCATGATATTTATATTCTCCTCTAGTATTAGACATCCAGCCTTTAATTTGACTGTTTTATTGTGTGTTGACATATTTTATGAATTGTCTTATGGCAGGTAGCATGTCATTTTTATTTTATAGCAGCTTTATCCAAGACATAAAAGAATAATTGTCATTGAAGATGATGATATATTTCTTTTTATAATATGATTCCATCTGAAATAACTTAAGATCTAAGTGAATAAGTTCAAATAGTTAAGTGGATCATTTTTCAATTGACAGAAAAGGCCTGTTAGGCTGTTTGCCTAGTTGGCAGCCAGGACAAACATGATTATCCACAGGTGCATTCACCATAGGAAAATTCTTTAGGTGCTTGTGAGCATGTTTTATAACATCTCTGGAAGCATGTCCTAATCGATAATGTATTAGATCATAATTTGTTGTAGATAGCAATGTAATCTAATTGCACTCAGGGTGGATTGTTTCTGCATGCATCATATATATCATAGATCCCAGGTATATGTGGAACTGGAGGATTGGAGATCTCTTCTGATGATAGCATATGTCAAAATATATTCCATGGGACTTGACATATCTATTGTTGTCCTTAAGAATTGTCCTCAATGATATTAACTTTATCCCAGATTTGGGCATGTAAATTGTTGGTGACAGATAAACAATCAAGCTTTCATTTTTTAAGTTTTTATACTCAATAATAACAGTTCCTTCTTCTAGAGCAGAAGCTTGACCAGCTGCTGTTCTAACAGACATTGGTTTGTCATATACTCTGTACTCAGAGAAATCAGATATTTCAAATGTAAAATGCATAGATGCTCCAGAGTCAAGGGTCCATATGTTATTTGGAAACTCTGGTTTAGCTCTTAAATATACTTCACAAGACTTAGACTATATCTCAGATATTGAAATATTTTCATTCCAATCACTATCTAATATACATGAAAGCATATACTGTATATGCTTTTATGAATAAGAGAGTTGTGAGTTTGTGCACAAATGCAAGGAACCAGAGGCATACTTATTGTCTATTTTGATATTATCTTGATTGAAATTAAAGTAATAATTTTCAAGCTTAGACAGCTCTTCATTGTTACTGATGGTGGAGTTATAGAATCAAACAAGGTACTCATCTATGTTGTGCTTCCCAAGAGAGATTGAGTCTTTATCTGGAGAAAGCGGGGAATAAGAAACATCCATACCAAAGATATTAGTGCAATGGTGATATGGTAGGTTGACCATAGGGGCAGAGATAGTAGCAAAAGTTGATGAAGTTGATGAAGAAGGGATAGTGGAGGCAGCAATGCAACAGAAATCTCTTCTTTGTCTAGTAACTCAACAATAGTTACAGTGAGTGTAAAACAGTCAATGCATTTTATAAGGTATGGGTACTTGGCAGGTCATTTATAAACCTTATGCCCACTTTGTCAAGGCCACAAAGCATTTGAGAAGGAGAGTATACCCAATATGGCAAGTAAGATTGATGGCCTTCTATATATGAGAAAAGGCAGGAGGCCTGTATTGATGTACACAGGAGATGTGAGCGAGTTATCAAGGGTCTTCAACAGGCATAGAGAAGGTGGTGAAAGTGGGCTTGATAGTAACAGGAGGCTACCATGTCATAAATACAAAGGACTCTTCCTGCATAAAGTGCATGTGAGCCTCTTTTTGTTGTTTGTTCCACTTATTTTACTTGATCTTGTCCTCAGTAGAGTAATAACCACACTTGTTATCCTTTAAGCCATTGTTGTCCTCAATGAGACTGTTGCTGTTGCTGCTATTGGAAGAAGTTAGGATCCTTTCTCTTATTCTTCACAGCAGATATGCGATTGTTCAAAACATTTGATAAATTCTCTCCAGATATACCAGCTTTTTGAGTTGTGATATGGTGCTGCCACAAGAGCATCACATTCTCCTCTATTTTAGCAACACAGATAGCAAGGTCCCCAGGTTTCTCATAGAGGACAAGTGTAATGGTTAAGGCACCATCAGCACCTATTCCATTTACTTGACACATTTTTCTAATAACTCTGGTGTAGTCACCAGACCTGGCATTGATAAACTGTGTGAATAATGTCATTAAGATATCTTGTATGCCTTAGAGAGAACAATGAGAATTTGAGTGTGTTCATTGATGAGGAACTAGTAATTGGCAAGTCAAGCAAATTTATCATAGACTATAGAGAAGGTAGGATCAGGATAGTTGTTGGAAGGGAACAAGATATTATATAACTTGTTGTAGATAGTGTAGACTATAGCGAGAGATGCTTTTACATACTTAACCTTGATGTCATCCCAGAGCTACTTGACATTGTTAACATCTCACCAACAGTATTGTAAAGTATCTATTATCTTCATCTTCATGATACAAATAGCCTTTTTGGTATTCTTGTCCCAGTCATTGTCACCTGCATCATTAAATTTCTTTGTGATATAGAAGCACTGGTTGGCTTGCAGGTACATCTTGATCTTGGTGGTCCAGTGCTGGTAGTTGGTGCTATCCAGGGTAGGGATAGAGGCAAAGGCAGAGGTGATATCTTTTAAAGAGGACATACTTGCTAGATGGATTGATAGCAGGAATATTGTGGTTGGTTCTATAGGGTGATGCATTAGCAAAGATAAGAAGAACAATGCCAAGTGCTCGCAGTCAGAGCCAATTGAACCATACCAACATAGCGACTCTATAGGTGCTAGGTCTATTTTGCAGTAAGGATTATCAAAGACTCTCCAAATATGAAGGATATGGGTAATTGAATTAGAGCAAAGATTCACATCATCACCAGTAGATTTTGTTTGAAATTAGAGCAAGGTAAAAACCAGTTGCATTATGGTTCAGAATAATAAAGATAAACTACCAGGGTTTTTACACTGCTGGCAGGGCTCATAACTTGTTGAAACTGGCAGAGATAGAATCCAAGCCAGGCAGCACTTGAGAGTACACACAAGGTAGCTTGTATACTCATCTGGCAGATACTTAGAATATTGTGGTAACAAGTTAAGAGTTCCATTAATTCAGATAAGCTGAGTATGAAATAAGTAGTATATATAATTATGGTAGACTACTGTCTCACAATACAATGTAAGTACTTGTATGTTCAACAATATACACCCAAAGTTGAGCCACTAGCTCCTTAAAGATTAACTCCAACTCCATATCTATCTCCAATTCTCCAATCTTCCACATCTTCCAATTCTAATATCTCTAATGGTTTATAGTATTAAGAATAGATTCTCTCATCTATCTGGCCAATTCTGTTGCCTTCTTGAACCTTCTTGTGAGAGAATGCCTTCCATGATGGTGATGATACCCATACTGAGGGACATTATTTCCCTTGATAAGTGAATGGACAAGCAAACCATCTTGCTTTATATGAATCTTCTGTATCCAACAGTGGTATAGAAGCATTACAAGCAGATCATTCAGGAGAGACAGGAGAGAATAGGTCAGCTCATCTAGCATGAGTTCCCAGCTCTAATCCCTCTTAGTGACAATCTTCTTCCTTAGTTGATATACCCTCCTGAATGCTATGCCTATCCTGTTTGAATTCTTCACAGTGAGATTGCTTTCAGTGGTCCTGTTGACAACCTTTACCTCTCTGGACATCTAGTAATGACTGAGTCATTCATCTACTACAACAGACCCCACTGTTCAATCTTCAAATCAGTAGGCTAGCCAATAGCATGCCCTACTTATGAAGACTGTGTTAACATCCCTGTACACTCTAGAGGCTATGAGATTTTCCAGTGTGAATATTTTCCCACTGCTCATTATCCAGAAATATTCTTTGATGCTTTCAAGCCCAACTTTATCCTTGATAATGGTTGAGCTATTTCTCTTAGCCATAAGGATTGGAACCAAGACATGATCCCCACTGAAAGGGGCTATTATCTTATGGAGAAATCCAATATCTCTACTTGGAATGCTATCCTGACCCAGTGCCATTGGAATTGTCTCTTTGACATCAAGATGAGGTGCAGATTCTACCTTCATAATCCTCACTTCCATCTCTTCTAGCATTTGCTAATTTGTGGTCTAGAATTAGAATACCAACTTAATGCTACAACTGGTCTCATCAACTAATACCATCATACAGCTATTCATTGTATATGAGAGTTCTATGAGCTTGTCAGCAAGAACTGTTAGCTCATCCTTAAGCTTGACAATGCCAGAGCTCAAGAGGCTCATAGAGGAAGTCCTAGACCTCCTTGATCTTATGACCATCCAAGGCTAGGTACTGATGAAGAAAATGAGGACTGCAAGGGAGTTTTCCCTTCTGCTCAAGTTGCTAGATGATATAGTGCTCAGTCTTGTTCTCCTGGAGTTCTTCTCATCAGCTCTCCACTTGCCTGACTATCTTATTGTTCTGATTTGCCACTCTAATACTCTAAGTGAGTTGTTGAGTGTTTCATATACTAGAAGAATCCCATGGAGATATTTTAGGAAATTCTCATGGAGAGATCTTGGAAGTTAATGAATATCTAGAGGAAGATAACTCAGAGACATCAGATGATAAATCTTTTTTATCTTCTTTCCCATCAGCTAACTAAACTCCTTTAAACTTTGCTGACTCCTTTGATCTTATAGATATTCTTACACTACCTAAAGAATTATTACTATGACCACTTTACTTCTCACTATCCTCAACTTCAAACTGAACTCACAAATCACTAGAAACATTCCTGTTCTTACTGGCACCTCCAACTGACATGCCTAGAACAGTGGCATGTATTTTCTCTTTGAGACCCAGAGCCTTTGGGGTCTCATAGATGGCTCCTATCTTTGTTCTGCTCTGACAATAAATGATGATATAAACAAATAGGACATTTTTGACAAGTATGTCAATGGGATCATATTCCTCTACATCAATCCTCATATCTGGAACACTTATGTTTTCTGGACCTACATTACAGATGGCACTGAGACTCACTCATCTCTTCCCAGGAAGCTTTACCAGATGCTCAAAGGACTATATGGCGCTACTGGGATAGCGGGCCAATATTGGCTCTTCTACAAAGCCATAAATCTTCCTCTATCCTCATGTCACATTATTGAGGATATCAACACTCTCATTGAGCTTTATACTCAAATGTCTTACACTGGTTTAAACCTTCTAAACAACTTCTATGCTATGATACTTACCTCCCCAATTCAGTCAATTCAACTCTACTGTTATCTAGACCACTGCTGAAGTCAATTTTACAGTCAAAAAGATTCTCCTATGTCTCATACCAGAGATGAACATTTGCTCAGCTGGATAATCCTATCCTCAACCCTCTTACTCTACTCATGTCAACAATGTCAGTGCACTTGCTCCTGCATCAACTCCTGCAGTCAATAGAATATCATTATCAGAGAACCTTCCCAGCCTAATAGCTAGAACTCATTCAACCAGCAGTAGTGTCCTCTTCAATAGGATTGTAAGCACAGTAGAAGAGGTAGTTATGGTAAAGGCCATGGTAATAACAACCAAAGTGGTCAGAATGGTTCCTCTCAACAGAGGAATCAGGTTCTCTCAGGTGCTCAATAGTGATAGAGGTTGAGATCTGACAAAGGTAAATGGTGGATGAATACTATAGAGGAAGATTCTTTCATCAATGCTATTGACATCTCTCTTCATCTTACTGATGAATCCAACCCTATTATTATTGATGATATCATCATCAATCATATTAAGATCACTGAGAAACATGCTATATATTCTGAATTAACTGCCACTGCTGGATGGTATGAGGAGGTTGACACTGGCATGAGTATCACTGGTCCCTCCAACTAGCCCTTTTGATTTGGCTCTCTTCTCTAAAATCCAAGAGAAGAGAGCAAAGTCAAAGAAAGGGAAATTCTGGTGGGAAAGGAAAGATAAAGAGGCCAAAGAGTCCTACAATGGTGATGACAGGTGATATGCTGATGATCAGTGGAAGCATGGGTTCAGTGTTGATAATGGATATGGTGATCCTAATGCTGTCCTGGACTATGATGACTATGTAGATAATCAGGACTACTATGTGGAATTTGATAAATACTTTTGTGATTATTTGAGGGTCAATGCCCTAGTGGGAGACAAGTCATTGCAAGAATTCTATCAAGACTATTGGTTAGTCAAGAGTGGTGTAATAGACCATGTTTCAAACTGTCTCTTCAATTTTGTGTCTATTGCTAAGAATGCTTGCATGGCACTGTTGACAAATAATTAGGTATTAGAAATGACTGATCCTAATACTATCATTATCAAATCTAAAGGAGAGAAGTTCCCCTTAACAACCCTTACTGGAGTTTGATATTCATCCAAAGCTGCACACTACATCTTATCAGTTCTAGCCTTGACTTGCATTGGTTTCTACTGTGAGATCAAACAAGAGACTAAGATCTGAGATAAGCATGGATGCTTGATAGTGTAAGCCTCTGCCTTGCCATCATGCAGTGTTCTGCACTGGTTTCAGTAAGAAAACATTCTCTGATCCTAGTGTCTATGTCAAGATTACTGGATCTGATATTATTATAATAATCATCTACATTGACAATGTATTGTTAATGGGTAGTAATAGGCTCCTCATTCTCAAACACAAGAAGAAGTTCATGAAAACTTGGGAATGTTGTGATCTTGGAGAAGCTAAAGAGTTTCTAGGAATGTGAATCATTAGATATTGCAAGAACAAAACCTTGCTCCTTGATCAATCCATCTATGCTGAGAAAGTGGTCAAGAGATTTGATTTTGAGAATGTAAATCCTACTCACACTTCACTTCCTTTTGATTATAATCCAGAACCATCACGATCTTCTACATCAGATGCAAAACTTAATAGCAAGTATCAATCAGTCATTGGATCATTACTCTACATTATTGTTACACTTACTCCAGGTAAGTACAAGTATAGACACAAAAGGTGGTCAAGGGCTCAGGGTTGACTCAGGGAAGTCCTGGGTAAGGTAGTGTCAACTCAAAGTATGGCAGAGACTTGGTGCAAAGAGTTCAAGGAGTTGGCCTAGGGGATTCCTAGCCAAGGGGTTCTGAGAGATAATAGGCTAGATTGCATAGGTCTAGCTTAGGGAATACATAATGAGATGTTGAGGTTTATATACCATAAGTATGGAAACCTGTGAAGTGCCATAGAATGTCTGTGAATAAGCAAGGAGTAATAATAATATAATCATTAGCAAGAATAATATAATGTGGCAAGTGATATTAGTCATCATATAGAAGGTGAAAGAATAAGGTGGAAATGATAACTAATAGCATACAGATAAGAGGAAAAATAACAGATCAACCAAGACAGGACTTGAATCTACAACTTGGGTTAGTATACTAGACAGAGGAAAATAAAGGGAAAAAAGGGTAGAACATAACAATTATGCTCAGTACTAGATCAGACATCACCTTCTCTGTGATAAAGATGTCACAATTTTCTGCCAATCCTACACAGGAATATCTGAAGAAAGTGCTCTATATTGTTTGCTACCTTACAGGAACTACTAACTATCATATCAAATTTGATGATAGTAAATCAAACAGTGGTATTCTTGTATATTCTGATTCAGATTGGGCAACCAATATCAAGTCAAGATGATCTACTGGTAGATATGCCATATTTCTGGCCAATGGTATTGCATCATGGTTATCAAGACATCAACCAAGAGTTGTAGGATCTTCTATAGAAGTGAAATATATGATTCTCTCAGATATAACCAAGCAGTTGAATTTATCTAGAGTCTCTTCTCTGAGGTTAGAATTACTTTTCTATCTCTTTCTATTTGTGCTAACAATCTTAGAAGCATCTTCATGTCTACAAATTCTGTCCAAGAAGGAAGACTTTAATATATTGATCTTTGTTATCATTATATTCAGGAATCTATCCTTGAGTTCAACAAGATCAAAGTCTTCCAAGTCTCACAGGAGATATCAAGAGCAAAAGTGGGTGGATTTGGACTAGACTACTGGTACTTGCATACAGGCTATATAGATCTAGCTTAGAGTATTATACTCCTTTTCTATCATAAAAGGTGTGCATGGACCAAGGATTATAAAAAGAAGATAAGAAAAAAGCAAGAATAAAGCATATGGTATTGGTCAAGAAATGTTATATAATATACTTGTCAATAACATGATCAATAAGCTAAGATGGCATGATAATGGTGTTCAGCGAGAGAATATGATGTAGTCACATATGAAGTCAGCTGACACAAAGAAAATTGAACATAAAATCTACCTAGGTAGGACTTGAACCTGTGACTAGGGTTTAGTTACAATAGAAGACAAAAGGGAAAAGATATAGGGTAAGTGCAGGATCATAACATTACCCCCATACTAGAATCAAGTCACTGATGAAGATGATCTTAATAAAAGTCTTGTCCCAAGAGACCTGGAGAACCATCATATTGGCATAGGCTGTGTTATCATAGAGATTGTCCCAACCTTTATTGTCAGAGTTAGACATAGGAGGAGAAATAGAAGAAGAGCAATGATAGGGTCATTGATGGGAAGGAGAATTGCAGACCAGATTGCCATGCCAATTAAAATAAACTCTGCTCAAGGTATTACTAGCAGGATGATGAAGACAATCTGCTTGAATATGACCAGGGGTCCATTGAAGACAATGAGGGCACTGGTAGGTTGGATACTGAAGATGGCAATGTTCAAGGTGGTGACAATTATAGCAAGTCTTGTGATAGCATGGATGGTCCGGTGATAGAGCATAGGTCCCAGCAAGTAGTAAATTCTCTCTCAGGTAGGTGATTTTGGTATAACATACTGTGGCTTCTTCTTCAAAGATAAGGGGTTTATCAGAGGCTAAGGGTGTGGATAGGGATGCAGTATATCTGATGATAGGAGAGGGAAAATATGAGGTATCAGTGAGTTCCTGGAGATAGTACTCTAGATTCTGTAGGAATTCATCTATGTCTAGCTTGTATAGGATCACAGAGATGGTGATGTAAAGTTCAGAGTGGATATTATGGATAACGGAGACATCAAAGGCTGGGGTTTGTAAAGAGATCATTTGGGAGATGGTGATGAGGCAGGCAGTCTGGAATATACTAACATGTCAAGGTAACTTTCTATAGGGATGGCGAGATGGGGGTTGGTAAGTCTATCAGCCATATAGAACATAGTATGCTCATCAGGGGATCTGGTATGCAGGCAATTAGCATATAGTAGGATATCAATGGACTGAATATCATGGACAGGTAGAGTAGAGATTTGATGAATTGGATTCCAATGACTTTTTATGGTATCAAAGTACCAGGGGTTTTCTCTGGATGAGGGTGATAGGTGATGGGTATTATACTTGGCCTTAGGAAGATGAAGTGTAGACACAGCTTGGCTATAGCTAGTCCAGAGGTTCGAGGATACTCACGACAGGTAGTCTATCCTAGAGTCAAGGGGTGTGTGCAATGGGTCTTTTGTACAGGGGCCGAGGGTATACTAGCTGCAGGTCATCTGAGCTAGGAGTCGAAGTGGTAACGGAGAGAGGAGTCTCACAGAGGGAGTCAGAAACGAGGCAAATAGATTGAGACTAGACTACTGTGTACTTGTGTACTGACTGTGTAGATCTAGCTTAGGGCATTAGGTAGAAAAGGGGTATCCCTTTTATACTACAAAGGATGCACACAGACCAAAGGTTGTAAAAGAAAAATAAAAGGAACATAAGAATAAAGTGGACAGTATTGGTCAACAAATATTGTATGATATGCTTATTGATGGCATGATCAATGAGCAGCAATGGCATGATAATGGTATCAGTGAGAGAAAGTAACATAGTCATGAATAAAGTCAGCTGATACAATAAGAATCGAAGGAAAGATTGACCTAGGTAGGACTCAAACCAATGACTAGGGCTTAGCTACAATGGAAAGCATAAAGGAAAAAGAACAGGTAAAGAATAGGCAATCGTAACATTACCCCCACACTAGAATCGAGTCTCTGATGAAGATAACCCTAGTAAAAGTCCTGTCCGGAAAGGCCCAGGAAGCCTGTCATGCTGGCATAAGCTTCATTGTCATGAGGGTCATCCCAGTTGTCATTGTTGTTATGGTTGCCCATTCTCTGTCTACTCTTTTCCTTTACGCACACTGTTGTAACCAAGTCCTAGTCATAGGTTCAAGTCCTACCTAAGGAGATCTCTCCTTTGATTCTCACCATGTCAGCTAACTTCATTCGTGACTATGTCACATTCTTTCTCTGACACCATTATCACACTATCGCTGCTCATCGATCATGCCATCAATAAGCATATCGTATGATATTCTTCAACCGATACCATATGCATTATTCTTACTTATCTCTTGTTTTCCTTTTACTATCCTTGATCCATATGCGCCTCTAGTAGTATAAAAGGGACACCTTTCCTACCTAGTATTCCAAGCTAGATCTACACAGCCTGTATGCAAGTACTCAGTAGTCTAGTCTCAACTATCTTCCTGTGCTCTTGACATCCTCGGTGGGACTCTAAGTTGCCACTTATCTTGAGATCTTCCTCATTGGGACAAACTGTTGCCAACCATCGTCAAACCTTCACTAGGACTCTTCGTTGCTAACTCTCTTGACTCCTAGCCCTCTCCGGACAAACTGAGGCTAGTGTACCCTCAGCTCCTGCACGGAAGACCCGTTGCAAGCAACCCTTGACTCTAGCATGGACTACCTGTCGTGAGCACCAGTGAATCCTTGACTAGCTACAACTCTGCTGTGTCTATGCTTCACCTCTCCAAGGCCAAGCATAATAATTTCTATTGTTCTTACTCAGCTTACTACACAAGGCTATGCATTGCTGTGCATTGCTGTACACTCTACTTTTGCTATTGGCTAGTAGTTAAGGTTCATATCAAATAGATACAAATACACCAATAGTATATAAACCAGGAGTCTGAAGGGCATCTCCTCTAGTCTTGTTCTCCTAGAGTTCTCCTCATCAGCTCTCCACTTGCCTGACTATCTCTATTGTTCCAATCTAAGCACTTCAGTGCTCTAGGTGAGTTGTTGAGTGTTTTATTAGAACAAGACTATACTAACTTCCCCTTGCAGATAAGCTGCCTGCAAGCTGAACCTCTTGATCTTGAAACAAGCAAACTGGTACCTCAATAGTTAACCAGTAAGAATCTTCCTTTAGACAAGGTCAAGGGTGATAACTGACAAAGGCTCACCACTAGTGTCTTACCTCGATGACCCCTCTTCTTATATCACTGTTGCTTATGGAGCAAATGGTCATATTCTTGAAAGACTCCCATCCATCGATCCCAATGATCATGAGATAATCCCACAGCCCAACACCCCACTTTCCCGCTCCTAGCCCTGCCCATGGAAGCATAGGACCTTATTCCTGCTTTGACCCCACTGACCTTCTTGGTCGCCTCCAACTCCTTGTAAGAATCCTATTACCCACTAGAGACCCAAGGTCTAACCAACCCCGTCAGAATCCTCTCGACCCCAAGTCTGAGAGCATCCTCGAAGAATCTAGGAAATACCCTACTCTCTATAACTTACTAGGACAAGAAGTTCGCGAACTCCCAGAACCAGTTGATTGGGTACCCCTAGGTCCCCAATTCCAACCAGTGACATTTGAATTGGTCCCCTAGTTCCCCATCCATGGTAGGATTAGATTTCTCATTCACTATTTCCAACACGTCTCACCCCACACTCCACCAGATCAGCATTGGGCTTTATCTCGATGTTTTCTCTGAGCAACACCAGAGGAGATTATTGGTGAAGGATCTGTCCTTCCAAATTGCCGACCGGGATCTGATATTTCACCAGAATGGAGTCAGGTTAGAGAGAAGAGAAAAAAGAGAAGGGTATATAGAAAAGACACTACCTATAAAAGTAATATTCCTTGCTCTTGCCTCACTACTATTACAACTAGGATTAGGGTACTTGTACCTCCCCTACATCCTCACAGGGGCCTACCTTATCTTAGGCCACAAAGTAGTCTTAGGAGACCTCAACAGTTCCTGTGAAATAACATATACCATTTTTCAAATCCATCCTATAGTCCCTGAACAAGAAGTAGAACAAGAGTCAGAAGAAGAAGAAGAGGAAGAACCTATTCCAGTTAGAGTCAGATCTCCCACTCCAGTTAACCAAACAGAAATTTCCCCTCCTCATTCTCAAAGAGAAGAATCAGAAGCATCAGAACACTCATTCTTTCCTGCTCCATGAAATTTACCCCAGGTAAATCAATTTTCTGTTTATGGCATCTCACTTGCCAATTGTGCCACACTACTCCCTTATCAAAGAAACAATCCTCTTACTGAGTTACTAGCCCCTGAATTAGATGACTAGTGCACTGGACTGTGTAAACAGACATAGTAAACTCACTAAGGACAAAAAGCAGTGCTTTCAAACTCATAGCATAAAGCTTGTGCATCACAAATTCTCAAATCCTTACCCAAAGAATTCCATCTATTTTCAACTACTCAAACAATCTAGAAAACTCACATGAAAATATAAATAAACATGTCTCATGGAACTGATATTGCCGACCTCATTAATGCGCCCAATGCACTAACTTTAGAACAACAAGCTGCTAACACGGAAAGAAAGAGAGACATCACTAAGAAAGTTGCTGACCCAGGCTATTGGGATGGAAGTCACCTCTCCTTCCACTTATGGTGGCTCTGAACCAAATTATGGGCCACTCAACAAACTTGGGACACAAACCAACTCCGCACCATGGCAATTCTCTCATGAATGAATGGGAAAGCATCCAGATTTGCACTCCTAACACTAGAATCATGTGAAAGAAATGCTATAACCCAATAGGAACACCTTCTATTATTAGAGGAGATGACATATGGCTAACTCTAGCCGAATTAGAAGCCAAAGTCCGAGGCTTCTTCTAGATAGAAGTCCTTGCACACGAAAGTCTGAAGAAACTAGAAACTCTCAAACAAGATACCATGGACATGCACTTGTTTGCACAACCCTTCATCATCCTCTTCCAGGAATCAGGAATTTCAGATGAGCATGGCCTAACAATACTAAGAAAGGCAGTTAATTTCTGCATTTACCAACAACAAGCCCTAAATATAAGGTATGCCAATACCGTACAGAAACTCCTGAATGATTATGTAACCATTGGAAGAGAATATGAATGGATGAGATTAGAACAATCCACAGGAAACCCGTTCTGATCCTATTCTGGGAATATGTTACACCAGAATAGCTCTCATCCCCCACCTTAGCTAAGATTCACCAAATATGGAATACAACCAGGTCGAGGTGCACCCATGGACATTAGTGCTGTAAATAGACCTTCCTTGAGAGGCAAATGCTATAATTGTCTTGGTCCGCATCTCACACATGATTGCAAGCAACCCTCCACATACTGCCGAAATTGTAGTTGGTCATGAGGTGAACACAAGAACAATTGTAGGAACTACAAAGGAAAAAGCACATGCCAAGCTCGAACCTTGAACTCAGACCCTGAAGAATCTCACAACCCACAATTGGAATTTGATGAGATGAAGGCCTCCTTCCTGGAAACAGAGCCAGAAGGAAAGGGAAAAGCCAAAGCAGTCTAGATAAACTAGGTGTCCAGATGGCAAAGCCCAATAAGAAACAATCTAACAATAGTCTAATGGGGTCTCATTCAAGTGAGCTCAGCTGGGACTTGAAACCGGTGCTTAATTCTGTTAACACAATAGACAACGAAATCCCAGAGCAAATCCGTATTCGTGGAAATAATTCCAAAGATATCACCTTATCTATCAGTATAGCACCTATTAATAGCAAACAGTTCACATCTGCAGAAGCTCTGCTAGACTCAGGTGCTAACACAATCTTCATAGACAAATCTTGGGCCAAAAAGCTCAAACTACCACTTTTACCCCTCCGACACCAACTACCAGTGTACAATATCGATGGAAGTAGGAACGCCGCAGGAGACATCACACACTATGCAGAAATAATTATTGACTATCAAGGATATTGTGAGAAAGCGACAGCCGAAGTAACCAATCTCGGAAAGAAATAGGTTATTCTAGAATACACATGGCTAAAGAACCATAACCCAGAAATAGACTGGTCACAAGGCAAAGTTCTCATGACACGCTGTTCAAGAACCTGTCAAAACCTCAAACCAAAGTCTTCATTCTCATGGCAGATAGAAGAACAGGAACACATGGCATTTAATCATATATACACCCTTAAAAGGGAAATCTCAGAAAAGGACAAATTACCTGAGAAAACTCCAGAAGAACTCATTCCTCGTGCTTATCATGAATTCATCCACCTATTCAAGAAGAAAGAGTCTGAGCGTATGCCCACATGTAAACCATGGGATCACACCATAGATCTCAAAGAAACCTTTGTGCCAAAGAAAGGCTGACTAATCCCCTTATCACCACAAGAACAAGAAGAAGTCAGTGCATTCATTGATGATCAACTCCAAAAGGGATATATCCACCAATCTATATCCCCTCAGACCTCTCCCATGTTCTTTGTTCCAAAGAAAGACAGAAAGAAGTACATGGTACAGGACTATAGATATCTCAATGAACACACAGTGAAAAACAATTACCCACTACTCCTGATATCCCAATTAGTTGATAAGCTAAAAGGAGCTAAAATATTCACCAAGATAGATCTCAGATGGGGTTACAATAATATCCGCATCAAAGAAGGCAATGAATGGAAAGCCACCTTTATCTGCCATCGAGGATCCTTCAAACCATTAGTCATGTACTTTGGTCTCTATAACTCCCTTGCAATCTTCCAAACCATGATGAATGAGCTATTTGCAGATATGAGTTGTCTACATCAATGACATCATGATCTTTACCAAAACAAATGATGTAAAGGAGCATGAGAAGATAGTTCTCAAGGTTCTTGCATGCCTAGAAGAGAATGACTTATTCATCAAACCAGAGAAATGTCATTTTCACACCAAGGAAGTTGAATTCCTTGGCATGACAATAACCCCTGAAGGCATCAAAATAGATAATAATAAAGTTAAGGCAATTACCGAATGGCCAACTCTGACCATAGTCCAAGAAGTTAGAAGTTTCTTAGGACTGGCCAACTTCTACTGCCACTTTATCCAAGATTATGCCCAAGTCGCATGAAATACTCAACAACTTACCTGAGCATTGAAGTGCTTGTGCTAGAACAATAAGGTAGTCTTACTAGAGGAGAGCTATTGAGGAGAACTCCAGGAGAACAAGACTGAGGGGGACGCCCTTCAGACTCCTGGTTTATATACTATTGGAGTGTTTGTACTTATTTGATATGAACCTTAACTACTAGCCAATAGCAAAAGTGTATTGTATAGCAATGCACAGCAGTGTATAGCCTTGCGCAGTAAGCTGAGTAAGAACAATAGAAAAGATGAGTAATGATGACTGTGGTGCAGCAGTCTTAGTAAGAAAGATAATCAAGAATGAGTAAGCAAGAGTAAGCATATATGAGTAAGCGGAAAGAATAGTCCGTGTCACGTGACAAGGTCAGGTGATCAGATTACATGATTAGGTCACGTGACTATTGTACAAGATATTCGACTAAGTCCAAAAGTGAGGCTGAAGCGTAGACAAGTAAGTAAAAGTGTAGGAGAAGAAAGGTAAGAAATGTACCATTTGTAACATTGCATGACCCTTAAATGATCTTACCAAGAAAGACACACCCTTCTCATGGAAAGAACCGCAACAAGAGGTGTTCACCACTGCTCCCAACCTTTATTTTCCCAACAATGATAAGAAGTTCTGCCTAGAAACTGATGCATCTAATTTTGCAATCAGGGCTGTTTTATCTATAGAGCAAGATGACAAATGGCATCCAGTGGCATTTCCATCTTACTCCATGTCACCAGAAGAACATAACTATCCAATCGTAGATAAGGAAATGCTAAGCATTATCTGAAGCCTAGAACAATAGAGACATTACCTAGAAGGTGCAAAACAGGAATTTGAAATTTGGAACAACCATGCAAACCTCCAATGGTTTATGCAACAGCAAGATCTAAACAGACAACAAGCCAGATGGTCTCAGTACCTCTCTTATTTCAATTTCAAATAGATCCATAAAGCCGGAATACAAATGGGAAAAGCCAATGCTCTCTCTTACAGAGAAGATCACACAATAGGAATAGAAGATGACAATAAGCAAGTCTTAGTCATTCCCTCAGAACAAATAGCCGCCACATCAGTGTACATAGCCATAGATAGTGACGACATTCTAGAAAAGATAAAGAAAGCAACATGAAAGATTCTCGAATCAGAAGCCATTAAGCTTTGTAAGCAACATGACATCTGCACAGAAAAAGACGAACTTCTTTATGACAAGAATAACCAGATCTTCATGCCGAATGATCAGGATCTTTGCATGGAAATCATATGTCTACATCACGATACTTCCATAGCTGGACATCCAGGAATAGATCAAACCCTAGAACAGCTACAGCGTAGCTATACTTGGCCTGGAATGCCCACACTTGTCAAAGACTACATATCATGTTGTGATAGATGTGCATGCTTCAAAGGTATCAACACTGCACCCACTGGAAAGTTATTACCATTGGAAATTCCAGATCTCCCATGGGAACATGTCAGTGCAGATTTCATGACAGATTTCCCTGAATCAAATGGATTTGATTCAATTCTAGTAGTCATTGACCGATTCTCCAAAGAAGTCGAATTCATTTCCTGTATTAAATCTGTTAATGCCCTACAAATAGCTAGACTGTACCTCACACATGTATGGAAGCATCATAGACTTCCAAAAACAATAGTTTGGACCGAGGGCCACAGTTCACATCACAAGTAATGAAAGACTTATGCAAATACCTTGGCATCATGCCTAAACTCTCTACCGCACATCATCCACAGACAGACAGACAAACAGAATGTATGAATAGAGATCTACAACAATATCTCTGACTATTTACCACAGAAAAACAACATGGATGGTCAGAATGGTTATCAATTGCGCAATTCTCATATAGCTCAAAAAAGCAAACTTCTACACAGAAAACTCCATTTAGTGTTACCCACACATATGAACCAAAAATAGAAATAGAAATCACACATTGAAAGTGCCCGCTGCCTTCCTATTCACTGATGAAATTGAACAAACCCTAAAAGAAACAAAAGAAAATCTAGAAAAGGCACAAAAACACATGAAAACTCAAGCAGATAAACATAGAATGGATGCTCCACAATACAAACTAGGAGACAAAGTCTGGCTCAGCACAGATGGCCTGAAACTCCCACGACCTTCAAAGAAGCTCTCGGGAAAATGGTTGGGCCCATATGAAATTATTAGCTTCAAAGGAAGCAATGCTATTGAACTTCGACTGCCACACACCATGAAAGTGCACAATGTGTTCAATATAGCCAAAGTTAAGCCATACAAGGAACGCCTCCCAGGACAACATGCTGACAAACCAGGGCCAGTACTCATAACAGACAACAGAGAGGACAAATATGAAGTTGACTACATAGTTGATTCTAGACTGAGAGAGAAACACCTCGAATTCCTAATACATTGGAAAGGATATGATGACACGGATAGAATATGGGAACCCCGATCATATCTTGCTCACACACCAGATGCAATAATGGAATTCTATAAAAAGAATCCATCAGCTCCCCACCTACTCCGCATGACTTAGATTGACTTTGAAAAGCTGTTCAAACCTTATGAAAACTTCACAGCAACTGCTGTGGAAGACAGCTTATATAATCATCATGAAGCAGTATAAAAAAATCCCTGCTTTAACCTGACCAGACATCAATCTGCTTCCTTCCTAGCTACTAGTCGAGCACCACTCCTAGCTATATCTAACTAACTTCTACCTCTTACACCCCACTGCTACCCTCCATGTCTGCCTTCCCCAACTCATTCACCCAATTCCACACTAATACCATCATTGATGACTACCTCACCAACAATCCTAATGCTGCCCATATTGACATACCAGCATGCTCCGCGCACTTGGCGCCCATTCCATGGTCATGGATCGACTTTGGTCTCCTGATCACATATATGGTGTTGATATTCACACTCTGTGTTGTACTGATTGAGAACAGCACATTATTCATTATAGGCATCTTTACCCTAGGGAGTATCATCTCCCTATTCTTTGAGCTTATGGTATGGTCTTACATGCATGGCACAATCCAGAACGGCAAGGGTATAACCCTAGAGATAATGTGTGACATCATTAATGGTTGCAATACCTTCAAAGGGTTTAGCATTACAATGCCCAACAAATACTGGATTGAGCAAGAAGGCTACAGCTATGAAGTCTACTCCTATGACTTCAGAGCCAGGGAAAAAGAGCAACATGATGCTCTTATGGAACAGATCCTACCAGTTCGCCAGAAGAACGAGGCAGAAGCCAAAAATATCAATAGCTAGGCTAGTTTCCCAACCTGGGAAGAAGGTGAAGAAGCTGCAGATAATGGAAATGGCAATGATAATGCTACTGCTCATAGTGACACCAATTTTACTACAGCCAATAGCTTCATAGCAGTCTACAACTTCAAGGCCTGATAAAGAGAGGTCATGATTGCCTGGAATACAATCCATAGAGAGGGGGTAGTGTTACAAACAGTACATTTCTTACCTTTCTTATCCTACACTTTTACTTACTTGTCTATGCTTTCACTTGACTTAGCTTTACTTTTGGACTTAGTCGAATATCTTGTACAATAGTCACATGACTTAATCACATGACCTGATCACCTGACACTTGTCACGTGACACGGACTACTCTTTTGCTTACTCATATATGCTTACTCTTGATTACTTATTCCTGGTTATCTTCCTTACTAAGATTGCTATGCCGCAGTCAATCATTACTCATTATTTCTATTGTTCTTACTCAGCTTACTGCACAAGGCTATGCATTGCTGTGCATTGCTATATGCTCTACTTTTGCTATTGGCTAGTAGTTAAGGTTCATATCAAATAGGTACAAATACACCAATAGTATATAAACCAGGAGTCTAAAGGGTATCTCCCTCAGTCTTGTTCTCCTAGAGTTCTTCTCATCAGCTCTCTACTTGCCTGACTACCTCTATTGTTCCAATCTAAGCACTTCAGCGCTCTAGGTGAGTTGTTGTGTGTTTCAGTAAAGGTGAGTCAAGTCAAAGCATAGACAAGTAAGTAAAAGTGTAGGATAAAAAAGGTAAGAAATATACCATTTGTAACAAATATATATACAGATATATAAGACATTGCATAGACTTTGTTATCACAATAGAGTCTTTGTCATTGTGTTCAGTCAGCATTGGTAAGATGCTGACTGATTGCTCAGTAAGATAATCAGTAAGCCATTACTAAGCATTAGTGAGCATTGTGGAGTGCTGTCTAAGCAATGATCAAGATAATCAATTACACATGTGACTAGAAATGATAAGTGACAGGTCATGTGTTGTCATGTCATGTGACTGTTACATAGGTCATGTAACACATAGGGGTTTGCCCTATTATGTCTAACATACCCCTGTCTTGCATAGTATAACATATAAGTACAGCTTTACACTTTATTTCTTCAATAAGAGTGAGGTAGAAACCAGTCACGTTATCATCTAAAATGATGAAGGTAAACTGCTAGGGGTTTTACACTACTAGCAGGGCTCATAACCTGTTGGAACTCACAGTGATAGAATTCTAGTAAGGCAGCACTTGAGAGTATACATAAGGGAGCTTATGTGTGAAATAAGTAGTATATACAATTATGGTAGACTACTATCTCATGATATAATATAAGTAGTTGTACATTCAACAAGAATGACACAATCATTAGTAATAATGATGTGATATGATGAACAAGTTTAGTTATCGCATAGAAAGTGAAAAAAAGAAATGGAAGCAATGACTAATTGTCAAACATATAATAAAAAGAAGAAAAGAAAGACCAAAGCCAGATTTAAATTATGCTACTTGAGTTTAGTACACAGCATAGTAGAAGAGAAAAAAAATAGGGGTGAATCATAACAGGCTGGACAGAAATAGATACATAGCCATAAAATAGAAGCGAGGCTGTGAATACTGTTGAATGATAATCATAGTTAGTACTAATAATAGTCCTAGTAGTGTAGTCCAGCACAGCCACATGGCTACAAGTACAACTCAGTCAAGCTGAGTTTGAACAGACTCTTGTCTTCTTGCTATCACCAGCACTACTTGCTACACTTGCAGCTCTTAAGCTCAAACCTTCTCCAAACACTCAGGTATGTAGTAGAATTCCCTCTGCCCTCAGACCAGTAAGTACTAGGTAACTTCATGCTTCCAGGACACTGGTTTAACAAATACAGCTATGTACAGCAGTGGAAATAAAGAAGAGAAGCATTCATTTGAAGACACATGTTGTGTTGTGAGAAGATAATATAACTAAAAGGGAAAAGTCTAGAGATCTAGATTGGGGTCTGGACTCAGTGTCAGAAAGATAATCAAGGAGAAAGATAAGATAAAGAGAAGAAAAATCACTAAGTCCAAAAAGTAACTTGTGTAGGGATTGAACCATAACAGGATGCCCTATGATGGCCACAATGGCCCACATAGGATGATCAGAGAATTGATAACCATAATGTGGATTGTGGCAAGTTTGAGATGGGATAAAAGGGCATACCATCAGTGTTGCCTCCTATCAGCAACCACCACCTGAGCATTTTCTCAATACTTGAATCCTCTTTCCCTCCATCATCATGAACACCTTTGATGATGCCACTCACCATAGTCTTGACGAGAAAGTCAACCAGGCTGTTTCTCGTCTGAAGTTACCCCAAGACCTGGATTACTCTCAATGTTTTAGTCTTCTTTGCAGTATCGTGGTGCACTCGAAAAATACTTTGGACGAAAATTACAAAGATGTCTTCGTCGCAGCGGAGCTATTTGACAGCCATCCTGAACTAGTAGCAATGCTGAAGGATGCTTGGAAGGTCAAATCCTATCGTGCCATTCGAGATAGCCGTAAGTACAAGTCATAGTCTCTCTAAGTTCGCTTCACTAATACATGCTGCAGCTCTCCTACAACGGAAAGGTGCTATATTTGATTTGGGTGAAGATTACTTCCATGTTTTCAATCATTTGCCCCACTGCTCATTGAACTTCGCAGAATCCTCTATGGGCTTCAAGCGTTCAATGTACAAGTCCTTTCGGGCCCCGTATCGTGGCACTGCCGTTCGTGGATTTCATCAGTATCTAGAAAAGAATAACAAGGCTTTCGGAGTCGTCCTTGGCCCCACGTACTATGGAAAATTCTGTTCTATCGTGCAAAGCTCCGGAACGGGCAAGTCTCGCCTGATGTTAGAGCTTGCCAGCGAGGGGGTCGTGGTCCTCTACATCAATCTGCGATCACCGGCAGATCATTCTGGTTTCCCCCCTCGCGATCAGATTCCGGCTGACATATTAACACAAAATTCGGAGGAGGATCCTGTTCATTACGCCGCAAGATGTTGCGCCTTCTTCGCGGCGGTTTTTACTACCATAGGGACATTCCTCTCAAAAGACCTGCACACGGGGGTGATGGCCGCGAAAGAGCGATGGCACACGAAGATGTGTGACGTTCTCTCAACCACTCGTAACGAATTTTTTACAGAACTGAAGACACATTACGAAGATTTCGCCAAAATCATTAGTAAGGATGAAGACCTTGAAAGAGCTGGGGACGAAATGAGAAAGCTATCGCTTGATAATGCCACGGGGAAACAACGCGAGAGCTCCGCTCCACCTATGCCTGGCTTTTTAACTATGAATGAAGCTTATGGGCAGATGTTACAAGCTCTGGACCCACTTTTCACTGATGGTAACCATCACGCACCGAAACTTGTAATTGCTTTGGACGAAGCTCATACATTAAATGAACCTCGTCAGTATCGCCGGTCGACGATCCTCTGTAGGGCCATCAGTCGGTTTTCCGGAGAGCGCAGGTCTGAAAATAAACCGGTCTGGGTGGTATTCGCGTCAACTACCTCAAAGATAGCAGACTTTGCTGCCCCGCGTCCCTATTGTTCGTGATATTATTATTGTGTCCTACGCCTTGCTCTTACATTCTTTGGCAGTCGACTCGATGAGAGTATCCATAGATGGCCAATTGCTTTTCCCTCCTTATAGTCAATTGGGATGGGACCAAAATGCAGACCCTTTTGGGATGATACCCGCCACAGATGTTGCAAAAGCGAACCATGTAATCGGATATGGGCGCGCTCTATGGAAATCGCTTCAGGGTACGGCGATGAAGGGAGTCGATCCAATACTGACAATGGCTAAAAATAAACTTGCCGGCCCGGCGGGGCACTCCGACAACAAGGCGCTTGCTGTCTTGGGCCAACGCTTTTGTTTGAACGTGGCTTTCGGTCATCGTGAAGCTGTCAATTTCGTTGAGGCCTCAGTGTCTAGTCACATGCGCGTGTGCATCACAACGACCGAAGACCGGCACTGGAGCTATACTACCTACCCATCTGAACCCCTCCTATCTTGCGCTGCAGCATCTTTGTTGTATGAATCTCAAGAGGCGTTCTCTGGCACCTTGAAGGTTCTCCAGGACAAAGTTCACGATGGCATGATTGATGTGGGCAAGAGTGGTGAACTGGCTAGTCGGCTATTGTGGCTTCTGGCTAAAGACCTCATCGTTCATCAAACCTATCCACATGGACCAATCTTGGCAGTTCCGAAAGACGGAGAGGTTGCCTCTAAAAACAAAGAGCCGCCGAAAGACGACTGGAAGTCTGAGTTCATCCATTGCAAGATGATCCCTGTGCACGAGTACTTCAAGTTTCTTTTTGGTGCGGATTTCTGGTCAGTGGCCGGGGATCGTGCTGCGACCGCTTTTGAAAATGCGTACGTCAATTTTTCGCACTGGGTCTCCATGGACGAGAATATCTGGAAGGAGGATCGTTCAGACCAGTTATCCGGTGACGAGTGGACGCTACGACATTGGTATCGGACGAGTGCGGTGCAATGTTGTCACGGTCAACCGCGCGTTGATAAAATGATCCCAATCTACTTCAAGCCCGACGCGGGGAACGAATCAAGCGATGCCCCGTATGATCTCTCGAACGACCTCAAGCGTGTTTCCCAAATCTTTATCTCGGACAAGGCTGGTAAGAATGACAGCCGTAGTGAGCTTCAAACTATCACTCGCCGTAACGAGTCCATCAAATGCAATTCCTCCCTGCCGTGGGTCGCTATCTTGGCTGATTTGGGCGCGCAAGAAAGAGAGTCTCCGCTCAGGTTGACGGCCAGTTACCCTGAGAGCAACCGCAAGAGACTAACGGCTGACCCCAATTATGATGGTCCGTGCCTACGTATCTATGCCCCTAAGATAGACGCCAGCACCTATCCGTTCCTGAAACAAGAACAACTCCAGCCGCTCAGTAGCCTGCTTGAAGCAATCATTCTTCCTAGGGACATTCCTGGGAACCAACAACCAATTACCGAACTTCTCCAAGCACAGGTGCAGTATGGAGCAACTCCTTCGAAAAAGCATATGAAATGGGAGGATTGGGGGAAGGAGATACCTGGCCATAATCAATAAAATTGTTCAATGTATGATGGGATCGCTATGTGTATGTGTTAACAAATCTTAAGTCTTGATGCTCGGACGTGTTTTCAGTTGTGTACGCGATCGAGAGAACGATCTCTCAGGTTGTTCCGTCCCTAACAAGATTTACTACTTCTTAGATCTTAGACACAAAATGAGACTACTTTCGTACGTGATGTATGTTTGGGCGAATGCGAGGTGAATAGGGGACGTCGAGGGATCGTTTGAGCGTTGACTTGTCAATACGAAGTCAACCGATGGTCGAAAACGATATGAGAATACGTGCTTGAACGACTCGGTACTACCCTGATCGTACTATAACTTCATAGATCAGGAGAAGGTAACAGAACATAATCAACCCTGGTTCGAACCGTTGTAGCATGAACATGTTCGATATGCATCCGATCAAACGCAAACGGCGCCATGAGAGGCCGAAGGTGTGAGATTGCCAAATAATAATTAAGATGCACCTACGAGTAGTAGTGAGCGCCAGACCGCCGAGTACCCATCGAAAGATGGAAACCGAATATGTTTGTCTTTTTTTTTTCGCGGAGTTCAATGTCGGGCCGCGCGCTTCCAGCCAACTGATGTGTTTTCAGGCGTGTACGCGATCGAGAGAACAATCCCCAAGTTGTTCCTATTTTGCAATGAGCTATTTCATCCCTAACAGGACTTACTACTTGTTATGAGTCGAATGACCCTGAGGCCATGCACTCTTCTATTCCTGAGTCTTTCTTTGTCATCTCTCATCTCTCATTGTTATTAGTCATTTCATTCTCATTTCCCCTAACATCATGCTTCTCTTTCCTAGGTATAGTGTTCGGGAGCACTGCCATGCGCAGGGGTCGATTGGTCGACCAATATTGACCAATCACGACCCATCGACCTATAATTCAAACTCCGCCGGCCCGCGCGACCAAAGCGACCCTTTGGGCATCAGGTGATGTCGGTGGCGGTGCCATGGGGAGGGAATTTTCACCAAGGTCAAAAAACCTTGTGGAGGGGAGCAAGCAGGCGTGAACGCAAATGTAGACTCGATCTATCAAAGACATTGAGGATGGATCAAGGAACAGGATGCAACCAATGTATATTGTTAGCACAAACCCCTGTAACTAGGCTGTAGCTAGGTGTCTAAGACATATGATGAATATAACAAATATCACATGATAGACAGGATAAGACAACAAGATGACGAGATGGATGAGAATAAAGGAAGGAATAGATGATAGATGACAGAGAATGGCTTAGGCATTGTGCTCCGAATAATTGATACACAGACAATTAGCACTCTCATGTTAGATAATGAGATTGCTTGAAATAGAGTTGTTGACCTTGAAACCAGGGTTGTTGAAATCTGGCAGGGATAGAAACCTAACCAGGCAGCACTTGGGAATACATACAAGAGAGCTTGTGTACTCACCTGGCAGATACTTAGAATGTTGTGATAACGAGTTAAGAGTTGTATTAACTCAGACGAGCTGAGTATGAAATAAGTAGTATACACAATTATGGTAGACTACTGTCTCATGATACAATGTAAGTATTTGTATGTTCAATACTCCCTCATGCTTAATATCACTAGTATATGTGAGCATAAAGAGAATGTACATTTATATAGTGTGCTGTCTAATTGACACTGTAGACTTTTGATAAATCCCAGATTCTTAGTAAAGATATCTGCTGAATTATCTTGTCCTTCTATGTAGAAGAGCTTGATCTCTTTGTCTTCAATAGTCTCTTGAATCAAGTGATATTGAATGTAAATGTGACAATTCTTCTTTTGGTTAATAGAATTCTGGGCCATAAAAATTGATCCCTAATTGTCATCACAAAGAGGAATAGGCCTAAGTTTATATCCAAGTTCCAGCATCATTTGCTTTATACCAATGATTTGATCTATATAGTTGGACAGTGAAATATATTCTGCTTTAGTAGAAGACTTTGCTGTAACCTTCTAAAGGTATGACTTCCACATAAAAGTAGTATTTGTGAGCTTTAGGAAATATCCTGTCTACAAGTGTGAAGTCTCTGGATCAGCTCTCCAATCAGAGTTGGAAAAGCTGATAAGACCTCCATTTTGCTACCATTGTATACTAAAGTGTATTTGTGAGTACCTTTGAGGTATCTCATGATATAGTAGGCTTTGTCTAGGTGCTCTTTGGACAGATTTGCAGATTGTCTCACAAGTTGAGTAACTGCATATGTAATATCTGGTTGAGTACCTAGCATAATATATAAAAGGGATCTGATGACCATCTGAAAATATATCTGTAATTCAGTGTCTATAGGTTCTGTGTTCCTGATTGGATAATATCCCTGTGGTAGTGGAGTATAGGTGGGCTTTGCATTTATCATGCCATATCACTCAATGACCTTGTCTAGATAATCATATTGATTGAGGTAGATCAAGCATTTAGATCTATCTTAGTAGATTTTCATATAGAGAAACTCCTATGTTTTGCCAAGATCATGATAATCCTATTTTTTCATAAACTTTGCTGTGAGTTGATCAACCTCAGGCTTGTTGGAACTGCAAAAGAAAGTATCATCAATATATACAATGGCATAGACTTTGCCATGTTTGAAGACATATATGCCAGTATCTGAATGTATCTTCTTGAAGCCTAAGTCCTTCATCAATCTCTTGAGCTCACACCACCAAGTAATACTAGCTTGTTTAAGGCCATACAAGGCACGTTAGAGTTAGAGGACTTTGCCAGCCATTTCAGGTCCAGCAAACCCTTCTAAGACTTTCATGTAGATCTCCTCAGATAAATGACCATATAGATATGCTAATTGCACATCAAGTCCTGTAATATATCAATCTTCGAGAGTGGTGAGTGCTAATATCTGTTATATAGTCTTAAATTGAATGACTAGTGAGAAGATCTCATCATAGTCAATATCCTTCTTCTATTCAGATCCTCTGGTAACCAATCTGGCATGTTTACAACCATTGGTTTTGACATAAAAGATCCATTAATACTGACGAACTTTACAGTTTGTAGGTCTTTCAACTACTTGGTAAACTTTGTGCTATTTGAGCATATCAAGCTCTTGCATACAATGTTATGCTTGCTCCAGGTAGACACAAGTGTAGATGCAAAGTCTAGGCAAAGGAATCAAGGTGCAAAGATGACTGCCATCTAGGAAACTCCTAATAGTGGATGAAGTTTAAGTAACTGCTGCTGAGGGAATTCCTAGCAGTGGTAGCATTCACTCAAAGTAGGACAAGAACTTATCAAAGGATTCAAGGGTTCAGAGGAGACTATGGCTAGATTGTGTAAATTGCATAGGTCTAGCTTGAGAATACATGACAAGATATCAAGGGTTTATATACTATGAGTATGGAACTCTATAGAATGTTATGGAATATCTGTGAGTAAGCAATTGATAATAATGGTACTATCATTGGTAAGAATAATGCGATATGATGAAAGATGTTAGTTATTATATGGAATGTGAAAGAACAACATGGAAATGATGACTAATATTATACAAGTAAATGGGAAGAAATGAAATAACCAAGGCCAGACTTGAACTGGGCTACTTGGGTTTAGTACATGCAATAAGGAAAAGAAAGAATAGGAGCAAATCATAATATTAGCCCCTTAGTATATTTGAAGTTATGATGAGAAATTAAAATAAGTCTCTGTAATCTCCTACTAGTGAGCCAGTGACATTACTCCAAGTAACATTATCTCAAATGTCATATCAGATATTGTCAAGACATATTGCTGATTATGGATCAGGTGAAGGGGTGCGTCTAGGTGAGAATGGAGTAAGGGAGCATCTGGGCAGGTAATAAGAAAAGCGAGGGGGGAGAACAGGTAGCCCCGGAGGAGATGGTGTCACATCTATAGACTCAGGAGGAGAAGGAATGAAAGGAGGGGGAGTATGAGCCTGCCATGTGCAGTCTTTTTGATTATGTCTCAAAGTATAATGACAATAGAAGAGACACATGTAGAGAGGGCAGTTGTTTCAAAAATGTCCAAGTTTCCTGTATTTGAAGCATCTTTGGGAGTACTAAGGATATTGGGATCTAACTGGGGTGGTTTCAAAGTTTCCTGTCCAGTTGGCTTCTGCCTGGGTTAGAATTCACTCTTTCTCAGAATTAAGTGGAGAGGATAATGCTGATGGTTCCTAGAAAGTAGAGGCAGAGATATAGATAGATGATGGTTTTTGATTACTTATCTCCATGTTGTATCATTCTAAGCTGTAGAGGAATGCTATCATCTCTAGTTGATATATAGCTCCACATAGTCACTCATGAATTTTCTTATGGGTATTGTAAAGAATTGCCCTAGGGGCAATAGAGTCTGGCCCTCGTCTAAGTGCTGAAGTGACAAGGAGAAGACAGAGATTTTGCAGGTAGGTCTGATAGAGGTAGATGAATGATGAGTTGAGGTCTACATGGGCATCATGGACAGAGATTAGATGGAGGTTGATAAAAAAGTGCATATAGAATACCATGACTTCATTGGTGAGGGGTTCTTCAGTAGAACAGTGAGTGTGAGGAGGGAGTTCCATAGCGGCAATGGGAGTAGATGGTTCTTGGAAGTATGGGATGATAGTATTCCAGCCCAAGTTTGCTTTGATAGAGAAGAGTCTTGGAGGAGCAGGGAATTCAGAAGAGGTTTCTAGGTAAACAGGAGAACTAGAAGGAGAAATAGTAGTATAAGAGAAGTTGGAAGACAAAGTAAGTGGAAGATAGAAGAGAACTGAGGGGATAATTAAGGACATGACATAGTTCTAGGTGTTACAAATGGTACATTTCTTACCTTTCTTATCCTATACTTTTACTTACTTGTCTATGCTTTCACTTGACTTAGCCTTACTTTTGGACTTAGACAAATATCTTGTACAATAGTCATGTGACCTAATCACCTGACCTGATCACCTGACACTTGTCACATGACACGGACCACTTTTCTGCTTACTCATATATGCTTACTCTCGATTACTCATTCTTGATTACGCTTCTTACTAAGATTACTGTGCCGCAGTCAATCATTACTCATGCTTTCTATTGTTCTTACTCAGCTTACTGCACAAGGCTATGTATTGCTGCACATTGCTGTACGCTCTACTTATGCTATTGGCTAGTAGTTAAGGTTCATATCAAATAGGTACAAACATACCAATAGTATATAAACCAGGAGTCTGAAGGGCATCCCCCTCAGTCTTGTTCTCCTGGAGTTCTCCTCAATAGCTCTCCACTTGCCTGACTACTCTATTGTTCTACTACAAACACTCCAGCGCTCTGGTAAGTTGTTGAGTGTTTCACTAGGTTTTTGTAATGGGGAAAATATGGTTGGATATGCCTTTTTATAATCTTGAAGGATTTCCTTGGCATGAGAAAGGTTTTCTTCTTTTTCCCAGGAATCTTCTTCAGCTAAGTAACCCTTTCATCAGATAAGATAACTCTGATGGGATGGTATATGATCCATTCTATTTCATATTCTTCTTCTTCTTCGATAAGGTCAGGAGGTAGAGTAGGGAAGTTCAGGCCATGAATGGGATTTTTGCAATAGGGAGATAACAAGGTAGTATAGAAAATAGGGTGGATTTTCCAAGTTTTGGGAATCTGCAGTCAATACATGATGGGAGATAAGACCTGAGTAATGGTAAAGGATTCTTCTCATTTTGCAGTGAATTTGAGATTAGCAATAGATTGCTTGAGATTTCTAGCTTCAAGCCAGACTTTGTCTCTGAGGTTAAAGGGAGTAAAACTGCATTGGTTTTGTGAAGTCATGGTTTGTATAGTGAGTTTGTGAGCAGCAAGGGCTTCATCTCAAGCAGCATTAAGTTCTTTGAGGTGAGTTTTGACTGCAGGGATGTTAGTTTCAGCAATTACCAAAGGAAGTGGATGGGGATCAAAACTTATCATAAGGTAGAATGGGGATTTCCCAGTAATGGAATAAGAACAGTGATTGTGGGTGAATTCAGCATAGGTAATAGAATCAGCCTAGGAGATGGGGTTATTTCTACAGTAGATCTGAAGGTATATTTCAACTTCTTGGTTGACATGTTCAGTTTTACCATCAGATTGGAGATAGTAGGCATTGGGAAGGGCAAGGTTGTATTTCAGGAATTTTTCTAGCTCTTTTATAAAAGTGAAGGCAAACTATGGTCCTCAATCTGAGATAAGTTTATCATAAAGTCCAAAGCAAAGGTAAACTTTGTGGAAAAATAAGGCTGCAATGCCTTCAACAATGATGGTTTTCATGGTAGGGCATAGAATTACCTCCTTAGTAAGCCCATGGTCAACCATAACCAGTAGAGAATTGAAGCCATTGGAGTATGATAGGTTGTTGTTGAACAAAAAGCAAAGGTAGTAGTAATGTCATTTCATTGTTATCATTGTTGTCATCAGGGATGAGATCTGGTTGTTGGGAGAGAATGTCAGGTCCAGCCAAGGCTGTCCCAGGGACATAGATTAACCTCAGATCAAAGTCTGAGAGATCAAGCAGCCACCAAGCTTGGTGATGGTTTAAGTTCTGAGATTGATGGAAGTATGTAAGGTTTTTGTGGTCTGTGAAAACTTGAACCAGATAGGGGGAAACATGAAGATAATGTCTCTAGGTTTTCAGGGAATGAATGATTGCTAAGAGTTCTCAATCATAGATATTATAGTTTTATTTGATGAGAGAGAAGGACTATGAGAGATAGAAACAAGGGTGCCAGTCACTGTTGGTGTCAGTTTGGAGTAGGATTTCTCCAGAGGCAAATTTGAAGGCATTGGTAGCAATGGAAAAGGGGGCAAAGATGTCAGGGAAGCAAAGAACTGGTTTGTTAAGGAAGTATTCTTTCAGTTGTGTGTAAGGAAGGGGGCTTTCCATTGGTGTCCATCTTTTGATGCATACATTGTTGTATCCATATTGTACATTAAACTTTGTGAAAACCTTGACATCCTTGAGTTTATTGATAAGATCTCCTATCAGGGGCAAGAGGTATGCATTCTGAATAGTATGTTCATTGAGATAATGGTAATCTTGGCATGGGTGATGTTTGCCATCTTTCTTCTTGACAAAGAAGAATGAAGATGCTTGTGGGGAATTCAATGGACAAATTTTCCTAGATCAAAGATTTTCTTCTAGGAAGTCTTTGATTGTTTTTTTCTTGTCAGAGGATAATAGATAGAGTTTCCCTATTTTTGGGACAAAGGATTCTTTGAGATTGAGCTCATGATCATATGGTCATGATAGGAGGAGTTCTCCTGCTGAGAGTTCATCAAAGACTTTGAAGAATATAGAGTATTTTGGGAGAAGTATTGGTTTGGGTTTGGTCTTTTCATGGGACATAGCCAGTTCAGTGACCCAGGTGAGTTTTGCAATCATGTTCTGAGGGATGAATCTAGATCCATATTAGATTATATGATGGACGGTGCAATTGAGGTTTGCTCGATTTAGGAAGATGGATTCTGTTTTGGCATTGAGGTAGTTATATAACTTTTTATTATTTTCATGGGTAACAAAGGTATGTTCTGGGGAAGAATTGGGTCGAAGAAATTATTGGGAACTTCCTTCTGTGGCCAAGGTGAAGCAAACATAAAGTTCTTTAGATTCACCAAGGGATTCTCTGAGAGACAATATTTGTTTCTGCCAGTCAATGGCAGTGTTTGTCTTTTTGAGCCAAGGATGTCCAAGGATTACATTTTCTGATCTGTAATTCATGACATGAAGGGTGATTTCTTGGGCAATCCCTTCAATGTTCAGGAAGAGAGTTTGGTGAAGATAATTATTCCTCCTTGGTTTGCAGATTGGTCTATGTTTTGTACTCAGATGGGCATTTCAAGGTGCATGATAGGGAGTTTGTTTTTGCAGACAAATTCCCAATTGATGCAAGAGATTTTGGTCCAACTATCTACAAGGATGAAGGTGGCAACAGCTCTCAGGGTATGTGAGGAGACAAGTAACTGAATAGGGATTTGCATAGATAAAGGTTTAATTGTTACAGTTATAGAAGCATATGTTCTAGGGGAAGGTTGCATTGAAGAAGCTTCCCCATTTAAAAATCCTTTACAAAGAAGACAATTGTCCTAGATCCTTCCTCATCTTCTTCAATTTTGGTTAGCCCAGATACTTCTTCTTTGATCTTTTGAACTTGTTGTTGAGGTTGAGTGATAGAGGTAAATACTGGGCAGCTTCAAGAGATGTGGCCGCTCTTCCTGCAGTGGAAGCAAAGTCCTTTTTCTTGGAAGTGTTTTCTCTCTTCAGCTGTGAGTTTTGGGACTTTGATATCATCCACGTCCATGATGTTAGGATCTTTAGTAGTAGCAGGGTTTGGGTTTGCAAAGGGGTAGAATGTTCTCAAGGGGTTTTGGTTGCAGTTTTCAATTTTATTGGCATGATTTCACTGCATCTGATATTGGACAGTTTGTTTGTACCAGTTGTCAATCTTGGATGGGACAGTGTCCATGGAATAGATCCATTTCATAAGAAGAGAGGAAATTTCAATAGCAAAGAAGCCAATCAGAATGTGTTCATTGGTGATTTCAGAGTATGTGGCTTGATTCTGAAATTAGGAGATGTATTTATTGAGTGATGGGGAGTATAAGTTGTTCCTTTTTACAAAGGTCATACATTTGGTAGATAGTCATGCAATAGCATTTCCTGTGGTGTCAAAGTATTTAAAAGCATTGTTGAATTTGATGACAAAGTCTGCCAAAGTTCCCATGTTAATGGTGGCACTAGCCATGGCATTGGTTCTGAAGGTTGCAGCCTACATTGCTACAGATCCTTTGGTCATATAGGAGAGTGCAAAGGCAATCTTCTTGGCATTGGAGTTATATACATCTTCATTGACAGAAAGGTAGAAGGTTACTGAGTTGAGCCAAGCAGTACTCTTTTCAAAAGAGCCATCAAATGCTTCTGGGGCTCCAATCCAAAGTTCAGTGGGTTTTGCAGTAGATATAGCAGGGGTAGAGAAGAGGTTGAAAGATGGGGGTGGTGGTCATATAGTTGATGGAGGTAAGGGAAGGAAGAGTGGCCAAGGCTAGTTTGTGGGGGTAGGAGAGCTAGGTGTGGGTACCCTGGGTAAGATTACAGGTGTGGAGAACTCATGGGCTAGGTAGAGTATTTCTTCCTCTTCTTCCTAGGATAGAAGAGGTAGATCAAGGTCTAAGTCTTTATTGGAGTTTGGCAAAGATTCTAGGTATTCAGAGAAATCAGAGGATTCAGGGTCATTTGTTCTGTGGACTCCCTAGTAGGAGGTATTGAGTCTGGGTCTTTGAGAAATGGTGGGCTTATTGCAATGGTAGCCTTTCAAAGGATGAAGCTAGACCTTTTGTTATACTTGCTCCAGATAGGCACAAGCATAGATGCAAAGTCTGGGCAAAGAAGTCAAGATGCAAAGATGACTGCCATCTAGGGAACTCCTAATGGTGGACAAAGTTCAAAGTGACTGATGCTGAGGGGATTTCTAGCAGTGGTAGCATTCACTCAAAGTAGAACAAGGACTTATTGAAGAGTTCAAGGGTTCAGAGGAGACTATGGCTAGATTGCATAAATTACATAGGTCTAGCTTGAGAATACATGACAAGATATCAAGGGTTTATATACTATGAGTATGGAAACCCATAGAATATCATAGAATGTCTGTGAGTAAGCAATTGATAATAATGGCACCATTATTGGTAAGAATGATGTAATATAATGAAAGGTATTAGTTATTGTATGGAATGTGAAAGAATAAAATGGAAATGATGACTAATATTATACAAGTAAATGGGAAGACATGAAATGACCAAGGCCAGACTTGAACTGGGCTACTCAGGTTTAGTACATGCAATAAGGAAAATAAAGAATAGAAGCAAATTGTAACATACAAGCTTCATGCTAAAGCTTCTGTTTGTTGAAAGGTAGTTGCAGAAGATCTTTATAAGATCATTCACGATAGTTAGGTGCTATTTCTTTGCTGTTAAATATGCGAGCACATAAATAATGAGCTAAATCTACTCTTCATTCTCTGGTTAACTATTCAATTTCTGATTTGGAATCCTCAGATACAAGAGCAGGAGCAGAAGAGATAGGTAAACCACTGGGAATATTTAGCTCATCCCTAGATGAAGAGGGTTGTTGGCTAGTCAATTCCTTCCATTTGAAAAGGCTTTCAATGTCACTAACAGTTTTTGTAGGATACTGCCTATCACTATAGATATTACTGGGATAGTTTGGAACATGACGTTCATATTATGGGTGCTCAATGCATCCTGTCCTTTTACTTTTTGGGGGTAAAGCTAGTGGAGTATTCTGTATGAGGACATGCCTAGGTGGTGTAACCAGCTCAGGTATTGGTTTATTCACAGATCCAGGCTTTGGGCTAGAATTACAAGACTGTGGTAGTATAGACACCAGTGTTTCTGCTTCTTCAGACACAGATAAAGGTATGACTAGATGATCTATATTTCTTGATCCTGAAGGAAGAGGAAACTCCTCATTATCACTATCAGGATAATCTGAATTGTCATTACCATTGTGTATATGCTGCTTAGACAGAGAAATAGTCCAATAAGGTTTAGAATTTGGACATTTAGGGAATAGATTTTCATCAAACATGGCATGGGCAGCAGTAAATATCACATTATTAGATGGTAAGAATACCATATTGGCATCATTTGTGGTCGAAATACCCAGATAAACCATAAGCTATGACTTGGGTTGTAGCTTACTGCTATGAATTTCTTCGGGAATGTACATATAGGCACCACATTCAAATACTCTTACATGCTTTAGAGAAGGTACTTTGCCAGTAATAACCTCATGAGATATCTTCCAGTTCAATTTCCTATTAGGGAGTCTATTATAAAGGTACTTGACATATTATACCATAAATTCCCAAAAGGATGGAGGTAAGCAAGCATGAAGATGCATTGCTTGAGCTTTGTCCATAAGCATACAGATATGCCTTTTAGCTCTGCCATTTTACTGGTGTGTATAAGGGGCAGATTGGTATATCTCAATGTCTTTATTTAAAGTATCTTATTGAATGCATGAGGTTTATATTCTCCTCCAGTATCAGACATCTAGTCTTTGATCTGGCTATTCCATTGCATCTAGACATATTTTATGAATTGTCTTGTGGCAGGCAGTGTGTCACTTTTATTTCACAGCAGCTTTATCCAACATATAGAAGAATAGTTATCATAGAAGATGATGTTGTACTTCTTTTTATAATATGATTTCATCTCAAATAACTTAAGATTTGAATGAATAAGTTCAAATAGTTAAGTGGAACATCTCTCAGTCAATGGAAAAGGCATATTAGGCTATTTGCCTAGTTGGCAGCCAGGACAAACATGATCATTCACAGGTGCATTTACTGCAGGGAAATCCTTTAGGTACTTGTGAGCATATTTTATAACATCTCTAGAAGCATGTCCTAAGCAATGATACATCAGATCATAATCTGTCACATATAGTGAGGCAATCTGATTGCACTTAGGATAAATTGTATCTGCATGCATCATATACATTATAGATCCCGGGTGTATGTGGAACTAAAGGATTGGAGATCTCTTCTGATGATAACATATGTCAAAATATATTCTATGGGACTTGACATACATATTGTTGTCTTTAAGAATTGTGCCCAATGATATTAACTTTACCTTAGACTTAGGCATGTAAATTATTGGTGACAGGCATACAATTGAGCTTTTATTTTTAAGATTCTTATACTTGATTATGACAGTTCCTTCTCCTAGAGCAGGGGTTGGACCTATAGAGTGGAATAGATGGAATAGGGCTAGCTACTCTATAGCAGCCAGCAACAATGAATAGCAGAGGTTTAAGAGTAGGAGAATTTACTCTTGAAGGCACTTGACTTGAGAGGCAAAAGGGCTTGTGATAGCTCTTGTAAGTCACTTGCTTGGATAAAAGTAACTTAGCATTGAAGAATGGAGAATAAGCCCTTTTATACTGGGTACAGGACTGTATCTACTGTACTATATTAGTGATTGCATATGCAGATGTATAAGACATTACATAGGCTTTGTTATCACAATGGAGTCTTTGTCATTGTATTCAGTCAGCATCTTACCAATGCTGACTGATTGCTTAGTAAGATAATCAATAAGCTATCACTAAGCAT